>JACEIK010005695.1:70114-82481 GCA_018107945.1 Datura stramonium
TTAGATTGATACCTTAGTCCAGTCCCTGTGGGATCGATACTTGGCTTACTTGAGCCATTTTACTACTTGTTCGACCACGTGCACTTGCATGTAGTCATCCGGACACCGAACACAAGGTATGACCAATTCAAGAACAACGAAAAAAATATCAAAGTAATTCATGTAGTTGATCTCCAAGTAGTGTTAGTGATGTGTTGTGAGTTTATAGAACTTTCAATGCTTAAAACAGAGAAAATAGCATGGACATAGGTATGCTTATGTGGATATGAAGTGCTTTACTTTGTTTTTTTAGGAAAAATAGGTGTTGGAGTAAAAATGTGCATGTTTTGTATTTAATCATATTCGCCCTGTTCTGAAAGAGTGGGTCAGTTATAAAAATTGTGTAGTCTTGAATGTGAACTCTGCATATGCTTGATATGAATTGCTCGAGTGGATGAACCACTTATTCATATGCTTTCTTCTAGTTGTTTGAGTTTGAATTGATAGAGGTGATAAGTGATGAGAAAATATGAGTTTGTGCATGGAGTTGAGGATTGTTCGAGGACGAACAGTGGTTTAAGTGTGGGGTGGTGATGTAGGGCATATTCTTATGCCCATTTGCCATGTTTTTACCCACAGTTTGCCTTGTTTAAGTTCATTATCCCTATGAAATTTAGAAATTTATGAATTCATGTTCTCGTGTGTCTTGTGAGCTAATGAATGTTTCTAGATATTTTGAGCAGGAAACCAAGGAAAAAAGACTCAAATATGACTCAAGATGTGAAGAAGAAGAGTTTGTGAAAGTTGGCCTGGGGCTATGGCTGGCGTGGTATGCTCAACACTTGTGTTTCATAGAAAATGCACCAAAGTTGGTGCTTTGGATGGCGTTGGGTGCCAGGTAACTTAGCTTTGGACACAAGAATTTGACTAACACCTTGGCGAGATGGATGGAGTGGAGCCCCAGAAGCATTCTAGACTTTGGAAATTTTTCTAACATTCTACTGCTATGGTGAGAGTGGGGTGCCAGAAGGGTCTCGAAGCTCACAAATTTGACTAACAATCTGGTGCTATAGTGAGAATGGGGCACTAGAGGTGTTAGAAATTTAGAAATTTAGCTAACTCCTTGGTGTTGTTGGTGAGAGTGGGGCGCCCAGAGTCATTCTTAAGAGGAAATATTACTAACTCTTTGGTGTTATACATAGGGCGGTGCGCCATACCCCTTTGGATGGGATGTTGGTGATTTTTAAGTCAATTACTTGAGGTTATAGCATGTAGGGCATTTCTGGCAGATCGATTATTATATCGTTCATCATTTTGAAGGTTATAAATGAATTTTTTGGAGGAGAGATAAGTTCTACTTAGTTTTATTCTTTTCTTTCTTGTTTTACTGAGAATGATGATGTTATCTTTGTTTTTCTGCTTTTCTATGAGTGGCTAAACGCCCATTCTAGGGTTTTTGCCATAGTTGATAGTTGATGTTTGAAAGACTGTTGATTGCTAGTATTGATTCTTTCATAAAGGTTGTTTGTATTTACTTTTCATAATTACTTATTCACTAGCCTGATCAACTTGTGAGTAAATCTGTTGGCTTTCGGTTGAACTTGGGAAAGGGAACTAAAAGGGTTAAAAGTAAATATAAAATAGAAATTAGAAGATCCTTTGTCCCATTGGTTGAAGGTTAGAAGTTGTTGTTAAGGAGAGGAATATACCCTTCAACCCTATTTAGTTGATACACAAGTAGGCATAACCATCCTTTTACGTTTCTCCTGCGACCATAGGGATATAGGCGTTAGGGTTTATGAGATAGTTCTTGGATGCTCAAGAGAGTGTGTTACGCCCCGAGCTTACACTCTGGACGGGACACGGAACTTAGAGTCACAAGTAACCCCAAGTCAACCCATGTTTGTCACGCCCCGAGCTTACACCCTGGACGGGACACGGTACTTGGAGACAAAAGTAAACCCAAGTCAACCCCTAGTCTATCATACACTGACATTCTGAGTAAATATATAGATATAGCAGAAGCTTTAAGTAAACTATAAAACATTTATGAAAATAGAGCTGAATCATAAAGTTTAAAAAAAAAATATCTGAACAAAACTACAAGTCTGAAAAACAAAGTTTGTGTCTGAAAGCCACTACAACTGATGAGTTACTGGGATAAGCCCCCAGCTAACTCCAAGTCCAGATAGAAGAAAATAGAACTGAAATAAATGATCTTCGTCCTCAAAAGATTAGGACTCACCAATAGTGCAGTTGAAGTCTTCTGAGAGCAATCGGCTAGTGAGGCAGAGACTGAGATCCTGCAGTTGTATCATAAAATGATGCAACAAAAAAGGTATGCATCATTACTTTGAATGTACTGAGTAAGTGAGAGAAACCATACACAAGATATAAAAATGCTGAACTGAAAAGACATGCAATGACCATTTGAAGTAGCTAAATTGAATAACTATAATAACTAAGATGGTCTAAAAGACCCTGTATTATGGTCAAAAACATGCCCTATATCTTAGATTCTAATCTGAACTAATCTGAGACTGAACTTAGCTGACTAGTGGGAGAGTCTATGACAGACATGTAACCGCGTGTGCTAGACGTGGAGTCCGATGTATACGCCCTATCGGTAGGACCCAATATACCTTGCCAGGGTATAAAGTCATGAACTTGGTGATCACAAGTTTGGGGCCATGAGGTTAATAAAACTGTAACCTACGATGGCAACGTAGTTTTGGAAACCTGGGTGTGCTGGAACCCCGTCCGCTCGGTGCTAAGTCCTACTCCCACTGGATAGTCCTAGACTGACTACTAAGATGATAGCTCGAAATTGGGGCCCAAGACTAGTCAGGAATACCTATTTTGAAGCACCCTGAGAGTTTGATCGGACCCATCTCTGTAACTGGGTTCTAAGACTTGTCAGAGCTGCTTATTTGGAAGTGTCGTAACCGCTTGAAGAACAAACTGAAATTTGGTACTGGGTGTAGTTTTGATAACTAAGAGGCACCACTAACACCTCTCGAAAATACTTTAGTCAAACTGGCCAGCTGACAAAATCTGAATAACATTGAGGATTCTAACATTCTGACTGAAACTGAACTATCATGCAGTTAACTGAGATTTCAACTCACACTAACAACATAGGAATCCATAACATTGATAGAATCAAGCAACAAGGAAGACTGACCCAACAAGCATAATATTAGGTGACCTCATTCAACATTAGGGCTAAAATCATCCTTACAAGAAATAACATTTATACAATATTTAGATAATGGAGAATATCCAAAAATTAACTTAAAACATCTTTCAAAAGCTATAATGGAATCTGGCATATAATTCATCCACATCCGAAAGCTTAGGGCTAGAATTCACTTTATGGGAACAACATCAACATAGTCTTAAACTGATGGAGTAATATCTAAAATAAACATGGATATCATTCTACATGAATTCAAATAAATATAATGTATATATATTCACTTCACAATCGAAAACTCAGGGCTAGAATTCATAGAGAAACCAAGAAGGATTTTGAATACACAGGGGAAGAACTATTCCCCTGTTGAATTCCCACGTACCTGGCCGCGAATTCCTTGGAGAAAAGAAAACCTAAATCGTTGCAACAGATGAGAAGCTCTAGTCTTTCTTGAGAGTTCTATAGAGGAAACTTACGCTAATTTCTTTGAAAATCTGAGTGGGAATGAGGGGGAAACAATTTAGCTCCTCTAAATTCCCTTAAAATAACTCAAAAAAATGTAGTTTAGAGTCTAGGAGGTTAGAAAATTACTGAAACGCCCTTAGGAAATTTGCAGGAAAAACGGACTGCCAGGCCTCCACGAGGGACTTCACTGGTCGTGCCCATTGACCACGACTCGTGGTCACAACCGTCAAGTGCACTGCCAAGAACCTCCTATTGGTCACCACGACTCATGGTGTACTCAACTACTCATGGTGACCCACTCGTAGCCAACACAGCCTAAAGTCTCCTGGAGTCACCACGGGTGACCCCACGACTCGTGGTGTCCCAAACACGTCGTGGTGAGGATTTGTTGAGTACACTACCTGGCTTTTCAAACTTTCAATCAATTACTGATCACGGATCACCTCACGACTTATGGTCTTGACAACGACTCGTGGTCACATCTGTGGTCACCCACTTTTCCAAAATTTTTAATCAAGCCCAGACCTTTCCCCGCGAGTCACTTCAGGACTCGTGGCCTACCCACGGGTCACAAGACGACTCGGTCTATGTCCTGGTGCAGAAAATTGATAATTTGTCCATTTCATCTCCCACGTCTGATCTTAGGGTTTCCGAGGCATTACAATATCTCCCCCTTGGGAACATTCGTCCTCAAATGTTGGAAAACACACAGAAAAGCAGAGAATTGCAATCATTATACTCAAATACTGATCATGAAAGATGAAAACTAACGGAATGACTACCTCCAAACTGAACCACAAGTCTGAATTGAATTCACAAATCATACACATATTCATTTACATGAAAAAAACTGGAACACATGAATTGAAAAGGATTTTAGGGAGCAAATTGATACCTTAAACGGAAGCTGAGCCGGAAGAGAACAAATATGGGTATTTAGCCATCATATCTGCTTCGGCCTCCCATATAGGTCCCTCAACTTGTTGATTCCTCCAAAAGACATTGACCGAAGCTACCTCCTTATTTCTCAACTTACGAACCTGACGGTCAAGGTTCTGGACTGGGACCTCCTCGTATGAGAGACTATCTTTCACTCCCACACTGTCCAATGGCACAACTTAAGTTGGATCACCGATGCCCTTCTTCAATAGTGACACATGGAATACTGGGTGCACAGATGCCAGCTCTGAAGGTAATTCTAGCTCATAAGCCACCTTTCCAATTCTCCTTAGAATTTTGTAGGGTCCCTCATATCTCGAACTGAGCTTTCCCTTCTTCCCAAATCTCATCACCCCTTTTATGGGTGAAACTTTCAGATAAACCCAGTCATCCAAAGAAAATTCCAATTCTCTTCTCCTCACATTAGCATAAGATTTCTTATGGCTCTGAGCTATTTTCAATCTTTCTCGGATGAGCTGTAGTTTCTGCATAACTTCATGAACTGAATCTGGCTCGATTAAAGTAGCTTCACCAACCTCAAACCACCTGATAGGAGATCTACACCTCTTGCCACACAATGCCTCAAATGGGGCCATATGGATACTAGAGTGGTAGCTATTGTTATAAGAAAACTCGATGAAAGNAAATACAACTAAAAGTGGAACTCCGGCCCTCGGCAGATAAGGATAGGAGATCTACACCTCTTGCCACACAATGCCTCAAATGGGGCCATATGGATACTAGAGTGGTAGCTATTGTTATAAGAAAACTCGATGAAAGGAAAGTGATCATCCCAACTGCCCTTGAAATCGATCACACATGCTATCAACATATCTTCTAGGGTATGAATAGTCCGCTCAGCTTGTCCATCTATCTGCGGGTGAAAAGTTGTGCTGAGCTTGACTTGGGTACCAAGTCCCTTTTTAAAAGACTTCTAGAACTGCGAGGTGAACTAGGTACCTCTGTCTGAGATAATGGATAATTGCACCCCATGAAGTCTTACCAACTCTGAGATATAAACCCTAGAATAGTCCTCAGCTTAATCTATAGTTTTAATTGGGAGGAAGTGTGCTAACTTAGTCATCCAAGTCTACTATTACCCAGATAGAATCATATTGTTGACGAGGCCGAGGTAGACCCGTAATAAATCCATATTCACATCTTCCCACTTCTAGGTGCGTATGCTGATATCTTGAGTCATACCTCCCAGTCTCTGGTGCTCTACTTTGACTTGCTGGCAGTTCAGGAACTTAGCTACAAATTCAACGATGTCTCTCTTTATGTCGTTCCACCAGTAAATATCCCGTAAATTGTGGTACATTTTAGTAGAACTAAGGTGGATGGAATATCTTGAGCTGTGTGCTTCAACCAGGATCTTCTGTCTCAAATAACCGACATCCAGTACATACAATCTGCCCTGTTAACGAAGCACACCATCTCCCCCTTTGGAGAAAGCTTCAACTTCTTTTTTGAGAACTGTTACCTTAAGCTTAAGTAAGATGGGATCTTTATCCTATTTGGACTTAACTTCAACAACCAAAGAGGAAGCTGACCCACTTTGCATTACCACTCCACCCTCAGTTGAGGCAACCAACTGCACCCCTAATCAAGCTAGTCGGTGAATATCCTTCGCCAGTTCCTTTTTGCCCTCTTCAACATGCACTACGCTCCCTATAGATACTCTGCTCAGTGCATCCGCCACCACATTGGCTTTGACCGGGTGATATAGCACGCTCATGTCATAGTCCTTCAGGAGCTTTAACTACCTTCTCTGATGAAGATTTAGATCTTTCTAACTGAATACATACTGAAGGCTCTTGTGATAAGTGAAAACATCCATGTGAGCCCCGTACAGATTGTGTCTCCATATTTTCAATGGAAACACCACTGCTTCCAACTCTGAGTCATGATTCGAATAATTCTTTTCATGAAATTTGAGTTTTCTAGAGTCATCGGCTATCACCTTGCCCCACTGCATCAGAACGCAACCGAGTCCAACTCTGAAAGCGTGGAAATATACTACAAACCTATTTGGTCCTTTCGGTAAGGTCAACACTAGAGCGGTAGTGAGTGAAGTTTTTAACTCCTTGAAACTCTTGTCATATGCACCTGACCACTAAAATTTCACCTTCTTATGTGTCAGCCTAGTCATAGGGGATGCTAAGAAGAAAAGCCTTCCACAAAGCATCGGTAATACTCGGCTAGACACAAGAAACTTCTTTTTTTGGTTGGGGAGGTTGGTCTGGGCCAGTCTTTCACTGCTGCTATCTTTTGAGGATCAACCTGAATACCTTCACCCGAGACCACATGACCCAGAAAAGTCACGGACTTCCACCAGAATTTGCATTTGCTAAACTTGGCAAACAACTGGCGGTCCCTGAGTGTCTGAAGCACTATCCTCGGGTGATTAGCATGCTCTTCCTCATTTCTCGAGTATACCAGAATGTCGTCGATAAATACAATGATGAATATATCCAGATACTGCTTGAAGGCTCTATTCATTAGGTCCATAAAGGCTATAGGGGCCTTTTTTAGTCTGAAGGACATAACCAAAAACTCATACTGACCATACCGAGTCCTAAAATCTATTTTCGGTATGTCACCCTCTCTAACTCTTAGCTGATGATACCCCTACTTGTGATCTATTTTGGAGAAACGGCTGGCTCCCTGAAGTTGGTTGAATAGGTCGTTAATTTTGGGTAGGCAATACCTGTTCTTGACTGTGACCTTGTTCAACTTCGGTAATCGATGCACAGTCTGAGGGTACCGTCTTTCTTTCGTACGAATAGTACTGGAGCACCCCAGGGAGAGATGTGGGTCTGATAAAACCCTTATCAAGAAGGTCTTTTAGCTTCTCCTTCAACTTCTTAAGCTCAGCTGGAGCCATTCTATAAGGAGAGATGGAGATGGGTTGAGAAGGTCGATATCGAAGTCGATTTCCTGCTCAGGAGGAACTCCGGGAAGATTTTCGAGGAACACATCAGGAAATTCGCTAACAATAGGGACTAACTGGATAGTTGGAGTCTCAGAGTTGGAATCTTTGACCTAAACTAGATGATAGATACATCCTTAGAAATAATCTTCTGGGCCTTAAGGTAGGAAATAAACTGACCCTTAGGCGTTGGACTACTGCTTGTCAACTCTAACACTGGCTCATTTGGAAACTGAAATTTGACAACTCTAGTTCTGCAATCGACTGAGGCATAACTGGAGTGTAACCAATCCATGCCAAGGATGAGGTCAAAATCGACCATGTCTAATTCTACAAGATTAGCTGGAATGACCTTATTGAAGACTGAAACTGGGCAGTTTCTATACACTGGGCTAACTCTAACTGACTCACCAAATGGGGTGGAGACTGAAAACAGTTCTGAGAGGACCTCCAGACTAATATTAAATTGAACAGCTATGTATGGAGTCACGGATGATAGTGTGGCTCCTGGATCTAGTAGGGAATATACATCTAGGTGGAAAAGACGTTACCTATTACCATATCAAGTGAGCTCTCCTGATCCTGACGAGATGATAATGCATAAAAACAGTTTTGGCGCTGACAACCATCCGTACCTGAAGTATTGGCCTGCTGGAGCTGTTGAGGTAGTGGATTGTGCCCTTCCCCGTCCTGCTGACGCACTCTCTAAGTCGGTGGCCTAGCTATCCACAACCAAAGCAACCCTCTCGGCCCTGAAGGCAGTCCCCTAGGTGATTCTTCTCACGCTTAAGGAAAGTTGGATACCTTTTGCTAGCATTGTCTCTCTGGGACTGAGAGCCAGATGCTCCACCCCTCCGATCCTAGCGGGACCGAAAGGTAGGGGCGTTGGCTGAGCTGGGTGTTTGAGCCCTCTGTTGCTGCTGTTGTGGGTGGCTACTACCGCCAGACCTCTAGTGGTTCTAATCTGATTGGCCAGTACTTTGATGCTTTTTCTTCTGCTCCATGTCCTTTAGTTTTTTTGCCTCAATCTGCTGGGCGTGAATAATAAGGCTGGAGAGGCCAATATCCTTAATCAGCATAACTGTCCTACACTCTTTAAGGACCAGGTTGGATACGCCATTAACAAATTTCAGCATATGAGCCCTTGGCTCGGCTACCATCTCCGGAGCATATTTAGATAGTCTGGTGAACTCCAGTGCATACTCCTCCACCATTCGATTTCCCTGTCTCAGATCATGAACTACACTACTTTTGCCTCCCTAAGCTCCCAGGGGGAGAATCTTTCTAGGAAGGTTGTAGTGAACTCCTCCCATTTCACCGGTCCTGCTCCCGCTGGCCTCCCCTCCTTCAACTATTAGTACTAGACCTGGGCTACCCCTGTCAACTGGTAGGAAGCCAAGTTGGCATTCTCTGAGGGACTGACACCCATGATCCAGGTGATCTTTCTAATCTTGTCCACAAACTCTTGTGGGTCGTCTCCTACCATAGATTCGTGAAAATCTGGAGGGTTCATCCTAGTGAAATCCCGCACTCTGGAAGCTGCTGCAGACCCATTGTTGTTGATCGGACCCACCTGCTGGTTCACCTAGTTGGTAACTGTCTGAGCGAGTAGCTGGATAGCTGTCCTAAATTCCGTGGTGAACACTGAGTCATCCTAGGGGGGCTATTGGAGCTAGTGGGGTAGGTCGGTGAGCGTTACTGGCCCTTCTTCCGTTACCACATCATGGAGGCATAATTCACTAAAACGAAACAAAGCACGAGTTAGGAGAACAATTCTGGAATTGAATTTAAACGCACGATAAAAGAGAATGAATAAAAGGAAATTTTCCTAATAATATCTCGTAGCCTCCCCGTCATAAGTGTGGCATGCTTCAAACCCATGAAGGGAACTCTACTCGATGCGGCTTTCAGACATCCGAGGATACTCTTAACCTAGGGCTATAATACCAAGTTTGTCAAGCCCCGAGCATACACCCTAGAGGGGACATGGTACTTGGAGTCACAAGTAACCCCAAGTCAACCCCTGGTCTATCATACACTGACATTCTGAGTAAACATATAGGTATAGCGGAAGCTTTAAATTAAACTTTAAAACATTTATGAAAATAGAGCTGAATAATAAAGTTTAAAAAAATATCTGAACAAAACTACAAGTCTGAAAAACAAAGTTTGTGTCTGAAAGCCACTACAACTGATGAGTTGCTGGGACAAGCCTCCAGCAAACTCAAAGTCCAGATAGAAGAAAATAGAACTGAAATAAATGATCTTTGTCCTCGAAAGATGAGGACTCACCAATAGTGCAATTGAAGTCTTCTGAGAGCGATCGGCTAGTGAGGAAGAGACTGAGATCCTGCAGTTGTATCATAAAATAATACAACATAAAAGGTTTGCGTCAGTACTTTGAATGTACTGAGTAAGTGAGAGAAACCATACACAAGATATGAAAATGTTGAATTGAAAATACATGCAATGACCAACTGAAGTTGCTAAATTGAATAACTGTAATAACTGAGATGGTATAAAAGACCCTGTATGATGGTCAAAAACATGCCCTAAATCTGAGATTCTAATATCTAATCTGAGACTGAACTGAGCTTACTAGTGGGAGAGTCTATAACAGACATGTAACCACGTGAGCTAGACGTGGATTCCAATGTATACGCCCCATCGGTAGGACCTAATATACCTTGACAGGGTATAAAGGCATGAACTAGGTGATCACAAGTCAGGGGCCATGAGACCAATAAAATTGTAACCTACGGAGGCAACGTAGTTCTAGAAACCTGGGTGCGCTGGAACCCCGGTCCGCTCGGTGCTAAGTCCTACTCCCACTGCATAGTTCTAGACTGACTACTAAGTTGATAGCTCGAAACTAGGGCCCAGACTAGTCAGTAATATCTATCTGGAAGCACCCTAAGAGTCTTATCAGATCGAATTCTGTAATTGGGTTCTAAGACTGGTCAAAGCTTCTTATCTGGAAGCGTCATAACCGTCTAAAGAACAAACTGAAATCTGGTACTGATTCTAGTTCTGATAACTAAGAGGCACCACTAACACCTCTCGAAAATACTACAGTCAAACTGGCCAGCTGACGAAATCTAAATAGCATTGAGGATTCTAACATTCTGACTGAAACTGAACTATCATGCAGCTAACTGAGCAAGTCAAATAAAAAACATGGGAATCCACAACATTGATAGAATCAAGCAACAAGGAAGACTAACCCAACAATCATCATTCTAGGTGATCTCCATTCAACATTACGGCTAAAATCATACTTACAAGAAATAGAATTTATACGATATTTAGATAATGGAGAATATTCAACAATCAACTTAATACATCTTTCACAAGCTATAATGGAATCTGGCATATAATTCATCCACATTCGAAAGCTCAAGGCTAGAATTCACTTTATGGGAACAACATCAATATGGTCTTACACTGATGGAATAATACCTAAAATAAACATGGATAGCATTCTACATGAATTCCGAGAAATCTAATGTGTATATATATTCCCTTCACAATGGAAAAATCAAGGCTAGAATTCATAGAGAAACCAGGAGGGATTTTTGGGACACAAGGGAAGAACTATTCCCTCGTTGAATTCCCACATGCCTGGCCACGAATTCCTTGGAGAAAAGAAGAACTTGAATCGCTGCAAAAGATGAGAAGCCCTAGTCTTGCTTTAGAGTTCTTTTGGGAGGAAACTTACGCTAATTTCTCTAAAAATCTGAGTGGGAATGAGGGTAAAACCATTTATCCCCTCTAAATAACTCAAAATAATGTTATTTAGAGTCTAGGAGGTTAGGAAATTACTGAAACACCCTTAGGAAATTCGTAGGAAAAACTAATTGCCAGGCCCCCATGAGGGACTTCATGGGTCATGCCCAGTGACCATGACTCGTGGTCACAAACTTCAAGTGCACTGCCAAGAACCTCCTGTTGGTCACCACGAGGGAAACCACGACTCGTGGTGTACCGAACGACTTGTGCTGACCCACCTGTCGCCAATACTTCCTAAAATCTCTTGGAGTCACCACGGGCGACACCACGACTTGTGGTGTCCCAAACTAGTCACAGGGAGGACCCATTGAGTATACTGCCTAGATTTTCCAACTCTCAATCAATTACTAATCACGGATTAGCTCACGACTCATGGTGTTGACCACGACTTGTGGTCACACCCGTGGTCACCCACTTTTTCAAATTTTTTAATCAAGCTAGATCCCTTCCCCACGAGTCACTTAACGACTCGTGGCCTATCCCACGGGTCACAGGATGACTCGTTCTGTGACCTGGTGCAGAAAATCTTTATTTCTCCATTTCAACTCTCGGGTCTGATCTTAGGGTTCCCGGGGCATTAAAGAGTGGTAAGAAATGAGATATTAACTTGAAACTAGCAATCTTTGGAGGAATCAATCTAGTGTATTCACGTCTTGAAAACTCAACCTAATACGAAAGTTTCGATCCCCTAGATTTTCGTCATCATTTTGAAGTACAAACAAGTCTACAACAATCTTAGCTTTTAGTTAATTTTACATTTCAATTTTTTTCTAGTTTAATTCTCCAAACCATTTTCCATTTTATCGGCTTTGTTAGAATAGCAAAATAGAGTAATGACCTTATAATGATTGATCTGACAAGTCTCTGAGGGATCGATAATCGGGACTTCCAATCCTATATTTTATGACCATGTGTGCTTGCATGCACTTGGGCGACATCAAAGGCTAATACTGAAGTCAATCTCCCGCTCGGGAGGTACTTGTTCGTGTGTCTGGATGACTACACGCAAGTGCACGTGGTCGAACAAGTAGTAAGTGGCTCAAGTAAGCCAAGTATCGATCCCACAG
>JACEIK010005695.1:94631-104880 GCA_018107945.1 Datura stramonium
GATGGAATACTCTTAACATACTAGTGACCATATCAAGAGACACCTTTTGCTCTTGATGAAAAGATAGTGCATAGAACCTATTTTGGCATTATCTTCCCGCTAGACTAGAAGAGGCGCTCTGTTGAGGTGGGGGAGCTGCAGGAGCTACAGAAGTGGTAACTGGGGCATGATCTATACTATCGCCCTACCTAGCTAAAAGAAAATCTCTAAGCATATCTTTGGTCTTCCCACACCCGAAACAATCATCAATACCAACCAAGCGCTCATCGGGGTGCTTCCTACCACACTTCCTACAAGCTGAAAAAGTGTGCTACCCTGACATGCTCCTCTTACCCCTGAAGCCTAACACTCTGCCTCTCTGATCTCCTTGAGGTATTGATGGAATACTGGCTGATGAGGGAGCTGGGACTGACGACCTTTGGTGGAACTGAGGTCAATGTCCACTACCGGATCTTTGTTAAAAGTGCCCATGACTCCCTATTTTTGCCCACTAGGCCTCCCTCTCCTTCTCCTTCATCTACTCTGCCTCTATCTGCTAGGCATATATGATAAGTATAGAGATATCTATGTCATTGATTAKCATGGAGGTCCTTCACTCCTTGACCAAGGAATCTGCCACCCCATTCACAAACTTGCTCATATGAGCCATCGGATCAACAACCATCTCCGGTGTATTCTTGGACAACTGGGTAAACTCCAAAGCATACTCCCGGATATTCCTGTTGATCTACTTCAGATTGGCACTGAACTTCCTTTGCCTCTCTCAACTCTCTAAGAAAGAACCTGTTCAAGAAAGCAATCACAAGCTCTTCTCAACCCACAGGAACTGCACTTACTCCCCTACTCTCCTTCCACTATTCGAATCATATATGAACAATCCCCTTCAGATGATCGGAGGCTAAGTCTTCACTCTCCTCTCCAGTCACCCCCATAATTTGGGTGATCTTCTGGACCTCCTTAATAAACTCATGTGGGTCCTCATCCACCTTTGACTAAAGAAACTCAGGTGGGTTCATCCTGAGGAAGTCTCACACTCTTGCTGCTGCTGCGTTCCCATTCTAGGGGAACATAGGCCACTGCCTGTTAGTTGACCTAAGCAATCCTGGCATGTGATAACATCTAAAATGTTGCCCTGAACTCGGCATGAGTGACATGCTCGAGCAAGGGATCAATTGGAGTCGATGGGGCTGGCTAATGCCCATCTCCATTTCCATTTCCATGGCCATTTTCATTTCCATTTCTTCTACCATTGACTCGAGGTGAGGCATATTTCTGCAAATGTGTATAGCATGAGTTAGAGGAATAGAGAGGTAGTTCACTACATTAAATAGACCATGAAAAAAGGAAATTTTTCCTAAAACGTCTTGTAGCGTCTTCCCCATAAGTGTGGTGCGCTTCACACCCTTGGAAAAGACTTTACTTAACGTGACTTTCAGACACCCTAGGACACACTTAAACCTTTTTCTCTAATACCAAGTTTTTCATGACCCGAGATGAGACCCCGGACCGAGACACAGGATGTAGAACCATGAATAGCTCCAAGCTAACCCATGGTACATATATGGCATGACTTAAGAGTATAAACAAGAAGAAATTAAAGCATAAATATGACATAAGCAAAAATCTACATTTTATAAGGACAAAGCATAAACACAACTTAGCAACGCTAAACTGTCTATACATGATATCCTGAAAAGCCTCTACTACTACAGTGAGTTGATGGGGAAACACCGCCAAATAGCTCACTATGTCTGAAACTAAAAGACATGGTAAGAACATATTACTGATTACATCCTCGAAGAATGAGGACTCACTAAAAAGCGGGTTGGAGTTGAACTGAGTGGGTACGAGCAAGTGAAGAGACTGGGATGGATCACCCGAACCTATATCATAAGATGATAGAGCATAGAATATACGGTCAGTACTTTGAATATACTAAGTATGTAAGGAAAGTAAAACATGCTAGTAAAACGTTAGTTAAAATCATGAATACAAATCAAGATAGATAATGAGAGTAAGGACTGCATGCTAAAAGCCATAAATCTGAGGTATACATTTTCATAGGCTATTACTCGTAATAAGAACATAATGACCCAAAGTTTAGAAATAGAAATAATGTTACTTGTCATGCTTTAAATCATAAACGAAAGCTTATAAACTACTCATTAGGTCAAATATGCTATAAAACATAATATCATGAGTCCTGAACATGAGTAACCAAAAACATAAGAAACAGTGGGAGACTCGTCATAACCGACAACAATCATGTATGAGCGCATGATGATCCTAGATATTTCCCACGTGGAGGAGAGTCATCCTAAGCCTTGACAAGGCAGATGACGAATGAGGTATGATATCATGGGTGTGCCCTCGGACGGGTGAAGCAGTCTCTTGAGAGGTCCCAACATATCCTATGTTGGCACGTAATATAGATATCGGGGCCCTCAAAAATACCTAGCCTACTCGGTGCTATACACTACTCCATAAACATTCATACTTATCATATAATCATATTCTAAAAACATAGCTTAAATCTAAATATTGGGAGTCTTGACTCCGAAACATTACATAAACTAATCTTGTAAGCCTTGGCTAAAATCATGATAAACATTCTTAACTTGCGTGGGCTTGCCCAAATCATGGAGTCGAACATACTTGAAATAAGCTTCATAATTTGAAGTCATGAAATTATATGTTGAGAATCCACAAGCATTCATGCATACTAGATAACTCATAATGCTTGAAATCATGGAGTCATAAGCTTGATCTTCATAAAACATGCATAATGGAGCATAATTTCTAATAACTTCTCATGAATTTATAATTAAATTGAAGGTAAAATATACCCCAATTAGTATTAAATCATACTTGAAACATGAAGGATTGCACCCATAGACATAACATAGATAATTGCATGGATTGGGGTTGAAACCCTAGAATTTCATTATAATTAATTGGAGACTTAAATTCATGAATTAGAGAAGAAATTGGGCATGAGGATGTAAGAAATCCCTCATTAATGGCTCTACACACCTAGGTAAATTGATCTCTAAGCTTGGCTTGAAAGCCCAAGAGGATTGAAAGTGAAATTGTTGAGGAATCCTAGCTTGATCTTGGAAGAGGATTTCAATCAAAGTATGTATGAGAGCATAATGACTTAGGCTAGGTTAAACCCTCTTAAACATTCTTGGAAGCATAAAATGATGTCATTAGGGAGTTAGGAGCATAGAAATTATGAAAATACCCTTAATGATACGATAGAAAATTGTATACTGCCAGACCCAACGAGGGACAGGATGACTCATAGGGGGACTTGACAGGTCATTCCTTGACCCGTTTCCGCTAGCAACTTCTTTTCCATTCTCTGGTCTATTCACTCGATGAGTCACTTAAAGAGTCGTTAGGGGACTTGATGACTCGTTTCCCTAATTCGTTCTAACACTGGAAATCAATTCATTCTTTACCACTACACACTTAACGAGTCATAGTATGACTTGTTGTGATACCTAATGACTCATTATCCCATGAATCATGACTTCTGGAAGATAACTTTTTCTCCAACTTAGCACCACTTGATGGGTCACTCAATGATCCGTCAAGTGACTTAACAAGTCAATTGACGAGTTTTTCTGTGACCTAGTGTAGATTTTTCTATTTTCACTATTTAAACCTTTGGGTATGATTAGGACTTTTGGGGTGTTACACATCAAGAGGTGCAACTAGCATCTAATACCATGCTAGACCGTGAGCTGACCTAGATGGACATGTATGCTTCAGGCACACACCAGCAACACACAATATAAACAACTATGCAAGTACATTTTGTCTTGAAGAAGCCCTGGCCGGCAAGTCCACAATAGAGTATCCTACACTGAACTGAGCTAGCCCAACAGATAATCAAAATATCAATATAATCCTACATGGGTCGTCGAGACTAGCATGATATCTATTACTAGAAATCGCTATGCGGACCGATAAGATCACTATGGTGTTTAAGATCATAAAGAGTTACAAACAAGAATATATATACATACACACACAAGGCCATCAAGGCCATCAAGCTGTTAATACATCACGATAATGCCAACATGGCCAATAACATACATCTATAAAACCTATATTCTTCAAGCCTCTAAGAGTAGATATTTTTCCCGGAAAAGGCCTCAACCTACCCATCAACTGTACAATAAAAGATAGACAAACCTCCAAAGTATGGCAACTTTGAAATGAAGGAGCTGGATAATCCATAGAAACAACACTACGCTACTGAGGAGGTCTACGTACCTGTTCTCAGAACCTGCAGACAAGAATGCAACACCTCTAGGCTCGAGTGTCAGTACAACAATGTATTAAGAATGTAAGGCAATAGAAAGATTGAACTAAAGTTGATATCATAAGTACTATAAGTGGTCAGCTAAGGAAGTCAGTAGATAACCTTATCGTACTTACTTGTATCTATTAGAAGCTACAAAATAGTTAAGCAAACAAGAACCTAACCCAACTCTCATAAGCCTAGTAGGCACAAAGAACAACACAGCAACCTACCTGAGCCTAAATATGCCCTGGAAGGTACTTTCTAATCTATATAGAACCCTATTGGTAACACCCTGGACTCGTAAACAATTTGTGTTTCGAGCACATAGGGTTTCTATATCTGTATCTCGAAGGGTGAGGAGGAATAAAGAATAAGGAATAAGTGTCCAATGGCAACGGGTCAGGGGATGACCCATCAAGTCCCCCAACAGATCATCCAGTCCCTTATTGGGACTGGCAGGATCATTTTTCCAATTGAATCATTAAGGATGTTTTTGTAATTCCTAAGTTCCTAACTCCCAAACTACATCATTTTAATCTTACTAAAGAGTGTTTTAAGAGGGTTTAACCTATCCTAAGTCATTATGCTCTCATCCATGCTTTGAATTCAAATCCCCTTCCTAGATCAGGTTAGGACTCCTCATCAATTTCTTCCCCAATTTTCTTGGGTGTTCAAGGCAAGCTTAGAAATCAGTTTATCTAGGTATGTAGGGCCATGAATGGGGTATTTCTTCCACCCTCATTTCAAATTTCATCTCTAATTCATGAATTCAAGTCTTCAATCAGGTGTATGGCAATTTCTAGTGTTTTAACCCAATTCTATGTAAATACTCATGCTATGTCTATTGGTCAAATCCTTTTATGTTTCGATGGATGATTTAAGAATATCAGGACAAATTTTGCTCTTAATTTAATTACTAATCCATGATTTCAAGTATATGAGAATCATGCCCTATTATGCATATTTTTTGAAATTCAAGATTATGAGTCTATGATTTCAAGCATGATGAAGTAAATTATGTTTTGTGATTAAATCGAATGATTTCCATAAGAACCCTCCAAGATTTTATGGATTTTAGAGTACGATGATTTCCTCAAGTATACATGGCTTTCGTGAATATCAAGTTTATGATTATGGTTGACTCATAGGCCTATTTTATAGCTAGTTCACATATCTCAAGCATGTTTATGAAGCTCATGATTTCAACTAGCCCATATTCTTCAAGTATGATTTATGATTATGATATGAGCACTAATATGTTTTAGGGGAAGTACTTAAAACCAAGTAGATCAGGGTTCTAACACATCCAGGTCTCAGGACTACGTGCCAATGTAGCCATGATGAGGTCCTCCACAAGAGTGTCTCTCATGCCCGTAGCGGCCACCCATGAGTGGTATCATGTCTTTTTCATGATTCTACCCCTGGCAAGGTATGAACACCCTCCTGACTAGGGATTTACTGGTCGGACTCCATATATGCTCACGTGGGGTATGTCGGTTATAAGAATCTCTCACTATTCCTCATGTTTTCAATTACTCATGTTTATGACTTATGATATTATGTATTTTATAATATACTTGACCATTAATCAGTTTATGAGTTTTCACTTACAATCTCAAGCATGACAGGTTATATGATTTCTATTTTCTAAACCTTGGGTCACTATGTTCATAATACGATGATTAGCTTATGTATATGTATACTTCGAATTTATGGCTTAAAGCATGTTGTCCTAACTTTCACAATCCTTTTGATTTATATGCATGACTTTATATATTGTTTTAATAGAACATTTTACTTACCTTATATACTCAATACATTCAAAATATCTACTGCATATTCTATGTTATATCGTCTCATGATATAGGTTCGGGTGATCCCTCCCAGTCTCGTCGCTAACTTGCACTCACTCATATCAACTTCATCTTTCTTTAGGTGAGTCCTCATCATCTGAGGACATCTGTCAGTTTACGCTTTTTGTGTTTTGTTTCAAATTCAGACTTGGAGTTAGTTGGGGGATTGTCCCGGCATCTCATCAGATAGTAAAGGCTTTCAGACATAGACTTAGTATGTTCAGCTTTGTGATTTAATGCTATGATATTATTGAATTTGCTTATTCTTATTGATACTTAGACTTCCTATTATTCATGCTTATGTTAATTTCCACTTGATTATTCCCATAAGTCATGCTATATGTGTATCATGGGTTAGCTGGGAGCCATTCATGTATTTAGGTCCCGAATTTAGTCTTAGGAAACTTTGGGGTGTTACATTATCGCCCTCTTAGGAACATTCATCCTTGAACGTAGATTAAACATACTGAAGGGATAGGGAAAGAAGTGCAATCCCAAAACTGAACAACTAAAGCTGAAAACTAATAGAGTGACTGATTTCGGACTGAAATGCATGAGTGAACTAAATTCATGAAACATACATACATGAAATGACATGAAAGGAACTTAGAGACATGAACTTGACATGAAACTGAATAGAGTACTAAGGAGGAAACCGATACCTTATGCTGAAACTGAGCCTAAAGAAATAGATGCGGGTATCTGGCCGTCATATGTGCTTCGACTTCCCACGTAGCCCCCTCAACAAGATGATTCCTCCATAAAACCATCACTAAAGCTACTTCCTTGTTCCTCAACTTACAAACCTGATGATCAAGGATCTCAATCAAAACCTCCTCATAGGTAAGGTTATCCTTCACACCTATGCTCTCCACCGGAACAACTAAGGCTGAGTCACCAATGCACTTTTTCAATAGAGATACATGAAAAACTGGAAGTACCGAAGCTAACTCCGCTTGTAACTCCAAATCATATGCTACCTTGCCAACTCACCTCAAAACCCTATAAGGACCAACATATCAGAGACTAAGATTTCCTTTCTTTCCGAACCACATCACTCCCTTCATGGGAGACACCTTCAGAAATATCCAATCATCAACCTCAAACCCAAGCTCTCTCCTCCTCATCCGCATAAAATTTCTGACAAATCTAAGTTGTTTTCAGCCTTTCCCTAATAAGCTTAACTTTCTCTATGGCCTAATGTAGCCTCACCTACCTCAAACCAACCAATAGGTGATCTATATCTCCACCCATAAAGAGCATCAAACAGGGCCATATGAATGCTGGAGTGATAACTGTTATCGTAAGAGAACTCAATGAGAGGCAAGTGATAATCCCAACTACCCTTGAAATCAATCACACACACTCTCAACATATTTTCAAGGGTATGAATGGTACGCTCCGCCTAACTAACTGTCTGTGGGTGAAAAGTTGTGCTAAACTTTACTTGAGTACGAAGACCGTTCTGAAATGATCTCAAAATTTTTGAGAGGTAAACTAAGTACCCCCTATCTAAGATGATGGATAAAGGAACTCCGTGCAAAAGAACCAACTCCCAAATGTACACTCTAGCATAATCCTCATCTGAATCGATAGTTTTAACCGCTAAGAAAAGAGCTGATTTGGAGAAGCTGTCCATAATCACCCATATAGAGTCATATTGGTAGTGGGTATGAGGCAATCCTGTAATTAAGTCCATGTTGATCTCTTCCTACTTCTAAGTAGGAATACTAATGTCCTGTAGCATACATCCAAGTCTCTGATGCTCGACCTTCACTTGCTCGCAATTCAGACACTTAGTCACAAACTCCGCTATGTCCTTCTTCATACCATTCCACCAATAGACCTGCCGTAGATCACGATACATCTTGGTGTAACCTAGATGGATAGAATACCGAGATCCATGAGCCTCACTCAATATCCACTCTCTCAATTCATCAATAGCTAGCACACACAATCGGCCCTGATATCAAAGTACACCATCTCTCCCTTGGGAGAAAACCTTTACTTTCTGACTTCGGACCGCTTCTTTCAACTTTACCAAATAGGATCCTTATCTTGCCTAGATTTGACCTCGGTCACCAATGAAGATTCTGACTCAGTCTGAACAATTACACCGTTATCTACTGAATCTATAAGACGAACCCCTAAACGAGCAAGCCTGTGGACATACTTTGCTAACTCCTTCCTCACATTCTCAACATGAGACACACTCTCGAAGGACAACCTACTAAGAGCATCTGCCACTATATTGGCCTTGGCCGGATGATAAAGGACACTCATGTCATAGTCTTTGAGAAGTTCTAGCCATCTCCTTTTCCGCAAATTCAACTCCTTCTGAGTGAACACAAACTGAAGGCTCTTGTGGTCTGTGAACACATCCAAGTGCACCCCATACAAGTAGTGCCTCCAAATCTGTAATGCTAACCCCACCGTTGCCAACTCTAGGTCATGTGTCGTATACTTCTTCTTATGAGTCTTAAGCTATCCAGAAGCATACTCATTGACCTTACCATTATGCATCACCGTAGAGGCATCATAACACACAACAAAGCAATCCATGCCCTCTGGTAGGGTTGATACTGGGGCTGAAGTAAATCGAGTCTTTAACTCCTGAAAACTTTTCTCATAAGCGTCCGACCTCTGAAATTTGACCTTCTTCTAGGATAACTTAGTTAACGATTGTCACGACAAGAGCATAGGCCTAGATTGAGACACGAGACAAGGAACCCCGAGAGACTCCAAGTTGACCCATGACATAAACATACATCTAACTCAATCAAATAAAGTTGAAGAATTAACATAATAAACATAGCGAAAGTCTAGCATAACATATGATCCAAAAATACAACACTACTCTGAAGTTGAATACAATCTATTGTTTGAAAAGCTTCTAAGTCTGATGAATTGATAGGACAAGACCCCAGCTAACACTCTAAATCTGAAACTGAAAATACTCAAAAATAACTGAATAAAAGAAGCGCCCTCGATAGATGAGGACTCACCAACAGAGACTCATGCTAACTCCATAAGCTGGCTAGCGACGGGACTGAGTCTGAAAATCGAAACTTGTATCATAAAACGATACAACATAGAGTACGTGGTCAGTACGTGGAATGTACCGAGTATACAAGGTAAGTAAAACCACTTAATTTAAATAAAATAATTTAAAACATGCATAATGTAAAACAAAATCGATATAAGAATCTGAGAATAGGACTTGCATGCTATTTTCTGAAATCATGATCTAAACATAACATAACATCATAACTGAATCGATTAACCCAAAGCTTAAATCTAATAATCATAAGTAGAACTGAATATTGGGTCAATCCTGCGTTGGAACATATATATATGTATATATATCATTAATGATAAACATGCATAACTGAAAATCGTCATATAACCTACATACCATGATAGAGCTTACGTGGTCCCAACTATCACACCCAAGTGGGTAGAGCCGTCCAAAGACTTGTCAGGGCTAAGGACGATACCATGATATTGTATCAATAGGGGTAGTTGATAGCTCAAAAGGGAGGTCCCAAAGTATATATATGATATGTATAACCCTATGTTTGCGCGTAGTTCTGAGGCATAGGGTGATCAACCCTTAGCCTACTCGGTGCTAGACACTACTCCCAAAAACATGCATATGATCTCCATCATTTTTCAATGAAACTCACCATCGTCTATTGACGAAGCTCAATAATCAAATACATATCTAATATGAATCATATATGAGGAGCTTTTACTCAAACCATACCAGAAGCTGAATATAATTGGGAGTCTTCGCTCCAAAACCATGTGGTAAGCTTAATTCATAAATCATGAATCATACTTGAACATATGGGAAATGCTCAATACTTTAACATGATTGAAAATACTCAATTCACTTGAAAACATGATTATAAACATGGGTAGATTGAAAACATGCTTTTCATCAATAATATCTCATCATACTTGAACATTCATCGTAAATCTCAACTTTCATGAACTTCTCATAAATGGGAATTTTAATTCATGAAGCTTGAAAACATAATTATATTTGAAAACAATATAAAACTTGCCCATAAATCAT
>JACEIK010005696.1:11027-22299 GCA_018107945.1 Datura stramonium
ATGCCACTCACAAAAAGGAGAATCTCTATTCTTTTGTCATGTAATCATTAAATACACACAAGGGATTGTTTGGAAGAGATAATCACACTCACTCTCCCAAAAGAAATCTTCATGCACACAACTTAACCATAGGTTTGCCCTTCATGTAACTCGCCACTAATGTAGAGCGGCTGCACTAAAACTCATTTAGGACTTGCGGGTTATGATGTAGGCTTGGGTTAAGGGTACGATGAAAATTTAGCTTTAGTGACTAGAACCTCCCTAATGCCTTTTGAGAACATACCTCCCATCAAATCTTTCCAATCACCTCACCGTTTTTCTCCTCTTTCATCATCTCTGACTTTCATTTCTCAATAACCTTCCTTATAACATCTTTGGCTCTCACAATTAGCCTTATCTAAGCAAGAGGAAGCACTAGTTCACAAAAATTATTTTTCTCTTTTCGATTTATCATTTTATGCATTTTGACACAATGTGGTTCTACCTCAAACTAAAATTCTCATGTTTCCCTTGCACACCCCCAAACTTGGACTTTTGCCTCGTTTCTCTTTTTTTTCCTTATCACTCCCTTTTACTTAGGCTTGAAGCCTCATTTTATCGTTATCTTATCAGTAGCACTTAGCGAGGATGGGTGCCAAAGAGAGGTATTACGAATGGTCTTAAGGCTTGTAATGTGGTTGCCAAAGAAGGGATCTAAGGCTCAAAGTTGGCTGACAAAGATCAATGTTCAAGAAGGGTATACCGGTGAAGTGGTAAAACAAAGGAAAGTCTAAAATCATGTTCTAAGTGCAACTACATCTAGGATTTTGCCTTGAGTCACACTTGGAGCAAGTTCTAGACAAGCAGTCATGCATGAGATTCACCAAAAATTTCTCACCACACAAAGAATCAGCCTTAAAGCTTCCACAAGAGTCATTTTCATTACAAGATTTCAAGCCAGGGCATCAAAGCAAACAAATTAATAAGTCAAGATTTTAGATTGTTAGATTAGTTAGTGATTAGATATTAGTATTAGACGAGATTTTACAAAAAAATTATTTTTTTATTTCTTTAAGGAATTTGCAAAGTATGACAACGAGTGTTATGCTCTTACTTCAAACATCTACTTATTATCTTTCATTTTCATGCCCCATTTTAAAATTTCATTTCAAAAATTTTCTTGTGATGCCCTCAAAATAGCTTCAATAAAAAAATTCAACAGCAAGACTCAAAATTAACATGGCATTTTCCCTTAAGAGAGTCGCCCACAATCTATCATCGGGAAGTGCCAACCCGGTTAGACAACAAAAGAGAAAGAAAAATGAAATACATGCTCCTCGAAAAGAACCGTGGTATGAAGAAAACCCTTGGAGTTTATTTACGCTCCTACTATTTACAAAGGCGAACAAGCAAACAAGAAAAACCCGGGTTATGCGCGCAAAATTTATCAATTCAAAGCGAAGAACCTTTTGTCACTAACACATCATCATTCAAGAGATAAATATTGTCATTCATTTCACTACCATAACAAGCCCTTCAAGGGCAATCATCAACAATCAAAATAAATAAAAGACTGACAAAGGCGGCATCGAATCAATTCAAGAAAAACAAACATCAATGATCCTTCCCAGTAACAAACACTCATCCCTCCCCCACTTAAGAGAATACATTATCCCCAATGTATGCATTCATGCAAGAGGGAAGGGGACAAGAAACTCCCTTAGCATGTCATTCTTCTTCAATATCATCAGCGGCATCACCTGTACCATCACCACTAGCCTTACCTAGCTCAGCAAAAATCATCCCCCAAGCCCTCAAATAGATCATCAAAGGGGCCCCGAACTGTGGAGGGAGAAGCCATTACAGCATCAAGGGAACTAATGTTAGGCACCTCTGTTGAAGTTCGAATCTTCCATTCCTGCAACTTAGTTCAGAGAGAGGTGACAGCCCCCTCAACCGCATCCACCCTCTTGCACAATATAGTGACACTCTCATATAAAGATTTTGAGCTCCTTCTTAATTATTTGAGCAATGAGTGTGGGAAAACTCTTGGCCAATTTTTGGAGTTGGCTCTCGTGAGAGTTGTTCATTTTCACAAGTCTGTGGAGACCACTTGATTGGGAGGATTAAGGAGGGAGAGATGCTCCTCGAGGAGGAATGTCGCCCGAAGCTTGGCCTGACCTTCGTGCTATGGCATGTTCAAATTCGGGGTGTGTTGTGAGGGGTCTGACCCCTGGGAAAGGGATCCCTCAGCCACCCCAAGGGCTTGCAGTCTTTTCCTCTTCATTGTGGGTGCCTCGACATCTCTCTTCTGATCAATGACAATCACTCCTGAAGCAGCGACAGGGGTTTCATCCGGGAATAAGGGCACTCCAGCTTGTGAGCACAGCTGGAAAATGAGGACAGCATATGGCATGGAAGTGCTGAACTAGCGTGCCTTTTTTTTATTTGTTGGGCCACAATCTCCCCAAAGTTAATGGGGACTCTGGACATGATGCAAGCGATGAGAATTCTTACTTCCAAGCTGACCCTTTTCTCATTCTTGGAAGGAATGATATGACCACAGATAAATTTCATCCATACTTAGCCTCAAACTTCAAGTCGTGGCAAGAGATTTCGCCACACAGTGATGATTAGAGCTATCCAGGAGAATTGGTCCTTCATGTCCACCACCAAGGCCATATACTCTATACCTGAGTCGATCTCATCTTCCAGAATAAGTAATTGATGGCAGCTGGAGTAATGTCTACTTTCGCTCCCCTTATCATGACCGAGAGCAGGCACGGAAAGTCATTAATTTTTTTCCTCTATGTTGCATACTATCTTGACTGGCTTGGTAAGAAGTATAGAACTCTGGTACCAGGCTAGGGTATTAATGCGGGAGAGGATCGACAAAAGCATGTCGTTGTCTGTCCATGAATTGTGCGGTGATGTTAGGGAGATCACCATGCAAGCCTGCTCGGTCAAATCACTTCTCCACAGTTATGGACCGACCCTTGCATATGGAATAACGCTCCTTCATGTTTGGGACACAGAGTATGATGGCTTCTTTAGAGTTCGCAGGTGGTGCTGACGCCTTGGCTTTGCCCTTAGCCTTGCCCTTGCTAGAGGATGACACAGGGGTCTTGCCCCTTCGGTATTTCTGGATGAAGACGGGATATTTCTGCAAACAAAGTATTACTAGCAGCCACAATGTACTTGAATTGAAATAACTAAAGCTATTTAAAGAGTTAAATGAGAAGCAATAAAAGTAAAATCACAAGCAGCATCGGTGAAGCACCAGCAAGTCGCAGGAAGAATTCGCGAACTGCTGATGACTCACCGATGTGAAACAGAAGACTGGGTAGACCCAGAGTGTACTGGTGACAAGGTGGTGAGTCGCCGATACTGATCCACGAACCTCCAATGCAACACGGGATCCAGACAGTGGCCTGAAGACAACGATGCCTTGGACCGACGTTCCATCGGCGTTTCGCCAGACCCCACCGGTGAATCACCAAATGTAATCATCCACAAATTGAACCAAACATTTCCATGGCGCCCATTTACACACCTACACAAATTTCAGTGAAACAGCAACTCTACACATGAAATAGGACTCAAATGACTTTTTACCCTTAAGAATGGCATCACCCAATATATCATCGGGCAAAGCATGATTTTTCAATCCTAGGTGGTTAATCAGACTTCACCCCATTCAAATTTACACAAATACCACATTAATCCCCTACCCATTTCAACAAATAAAGCATAAATCATGAATCTAATAGGAAGGAAAAGTAGAAAAAGTGAAAGGACAGGTATGGTAAGCCACATGAAATTCACAAGTAATGTGCCATTGATGAGAACATAGAAGAGACAAGGATACATTACCACACTGTCAGAATGAATTCTGCAACTCTAGCTTGTGGGAGTTTAGCAACTGGTAGTAATGGGCGTTACAGAGGGTTGTATAGTAGAGAAGAGTATGTGAGTAAGTATGAGTGTAGTAAGAATTTAGGTGAAGGAAGGTAGAGGTTTTATAGGGAGAAGGGGGAATAGTGATAGGTGGAGGAGAAGGTGGGGTAGTAATGGTGAGTTAATGTGTTGGTGGGAAGTGGAAAGGTGGGAAAGTGGAAAGGTTGGGTAAGGAGAATACAAAAAGGGTGTGGAAAAATGGTAAAAAGGGAGGTTTAAGAGAATATTGTGCAGAATAGAGCGGCTCAACTAGTATTTGGGGTTAGGTGGATCCATACTTAATTTAAATTCTGAAACAAACTCGTACCTTGGCCGATGATGCATCGGCAATTCGCCGAATTAAACTAGCGATCCACCGATTTACCCTTTTTTCACTAGAAATCATGCCCAATTCACTGTATATCAGTCAGTTGTTGACCAGCAGTTCGCGAACTGGATCGGCGAACCGTCGGTGGCTCGCCGCTTAGGCTCCAATGCTTCAGGTGATATGTGTTGTATCGGCGACCTACCGGTGGTACACAGTTTTGCATAGGCGGTTTGCCGGAGGGTCCGCTGGTCAAATGCTCAAAGTCCCCGCCTTCTGCCTTTTTGTGACCTGAAGCGGCAATGCGCACTTCTGGATCGGCGACTCGCTGGTCCAGCGCGGTTCCCGCGTTGTTGTGGTTCTTTCCCTTTCTGCTCCTCACTTCATTGATTCTACAAAAACACAAACAACAAAGACATAACATAAGTCAAATAAAACACTTGGGTTTCCTCCCAAGAAGCGCCTTAGTTAATGTCGTGGCATGATGTATCTCTTATTTAACAATTTTCCTTTGACGGATCATCCTCCGACTCCGTCTCCTCCATCTCAATTCCACTATCCTCACCTCTTTCTGCAACATCCCTATCACCTTTCATTCGGTGGGAGTTTCAGCTGACGAGCAAACCTTGAAGGTGACTTCTTCATATCCAACTCTAAACTTGAGCTCCCCTAGCTCCACATCAAGCGTAGCTCTCCCCATAGCTAGCAATGGTCTCCCCAAAACAATGGGTACCTCCACATCTATTTCACAATTGAGAACCACAAAATCAGCAGGTAGGATGAATTTATCCACCTTTACCAGCACATCTTCTAACACCCTCACAGGTTTTTTTATGGAATGATCTGCATGAGCAACCTCATAGATATAGGCTTTGTGCTTCCAAGTCCCAACTTCTTGAAAATGATTAAGGTAATTAAACTTATGCTAGCACCAAGATCGCATAGATCTTTCTTAAAAATACATATCCCAATTGTACAAGGGATTGTGAAAGCTCCAGGGTCTTCTCGCTTGGAGGCAAGGTTGCTCATCATTATTAAACTACAATGGTCATTGTCTCCCCACTACCTGCATCAACCACCTTCTTCTTTTTCAGCAATTCTTTCATGAATTTAGCATATCCTAGCATTTGGAGAAGAGTATCCACCAACGGTATATTTATGGACAACTTGCTGAACATATCAACAAATTTGCTAAACTGGTTGTCCTTCTTTTCTTGGCCAACCATTGTGGATAGGGGGTGGAGCTCTTGCTTCAACAATGTCATTAGTTGGGGCCTTCATGCCCACCTCACCTTCATCAACATGTGAGGGGATTTCATCATCCTTCCCCTCACCTTCCTCTTCACTCTTTTCCTCTCTCCTTGGAGTCTTTGGCATCTCGTCGAGTCCATTTTCCTCATTTGTTTTGGGGTCATTAACCTCTTTGGGCTTCACTAGTGCGTCTCCGATCACTTTACCACTCCTAGTGGTAATATCCATGCATTGACTATCTTTCTTTGGGTTCGACATTGTGTCACTTGGGAGCGTTCCCTTCATTCGAGGGTTCATTTGAGCGGACAAGTGATTCTTTTAGGCTTCCAAATTCTAGATGGAGGTTGAATATGAGCTCACTATTTGGGCAAGGTTAGACAGCTCCCCTCTTAATTCTTTGACCCCGCTCTCAGTTGACTCCATTTTCTTTAGGACTCTTGCTAACATTTTGTCAATTTTTGAACTACCCATGTTGCTCACACCTGGCTGACTTTGGAGTTTCCAGATTTTGGAGGGGGAACATACGGGTTTTAACTCCGATGATAGCGGTCACCCGCTTGATTCTGCTCTCTTTTTCCCCATCTTTCATTTCTTTTGGGCTATCCCTGTGCATCACGATTTCTCCAGCCTTGATTTTCATCCCTTGGCACCAAGGGCCTTGATTGGTCCCTTGAAATCTAGGTTGCGAACCTCCCATTTGATTCCCCATGTATTGGTATTCTTCCTTGTACCTTGGTGGTGACGATTCTCCTTCATATTACGAAGGACCTTGCATACCTACAGCATTTATCACCTTGGGACCTGCCCCCATCACATGCTTTGTCATTAATTCCAGTTGTGTCATCATCTTAGCAAGATTTTCATCCCGCTCTTCATCCCTTTTCCGCAACTCAGCCGCCAATGCACTAGAGATGATCTCATGTGTAGATATATTCGTCTCTCGCGTGTGCTAAGCCCTATTGGTTTTTTCATTCTATCCTGAAAGTCTTTATCCAACCCATATATTTGATCCATAATAGACCCTCCGGCTAAATTGTTGGCAACATATTTTTTGATGGAGTCAAGGGCTCAATAAAAGCTTTGGAGAAGCACTCCATCTGAGAGTCCATGAATGGGACAAAGAGCAACCTTCATTTTGAACCATATCCATGCCTCATGCAAAAACTCTCCCGGATCTTGCCTGAAATTTGTGATGTCATCCCTCAGCTGCAACATCTTTGATGGAGGGAAGAAATGATACAAGAAGGCTTCGGTTAATTCTTGCCAAGATGTAATACAACTAGGGGGCAACTCTTCCAACAACATCGTCGCTTCTCCCGTTAGACACAATGGGAAAACCCTTAGTCTGATAGACTCTTGACTTATGTTTGTGATGTGAAACGCTGGCACTCTAAGAAATTTCTCAAATATTGATTCACGTCCTCACTTCATTTACCCCCAAAGAGTCCCTTCATTTGCAATAAATGCAGCATGGTGCTCGTGACATGAAATACAGTATTCCCTACCGAGTGTGGTAGTCCAATGGCTTCCATAATCTCCGCATCACCGGGTTATCATAATCATGCTCCATGTTACCTTCCACGGAGCTATCCCCTTCTTGGGAACAATGACTCATATGGTTGTGATATCCTAACAAGCATAGCAAAAATCACGTCAAGTACCTAAGATGCAAAACTATTTCAAATCCACAATCAACACGAGAATATCAAGCGCTAGTCCCCGGCAACGGCGCCATTTTTTATAACGTCCAAAATATACCTCATATGAAGAGTATACATGGTCGATGTATCAAAACAAGTAACCCGACGGATGTCGGGGTCGAATCTGTAATACCCTGGGAAGGCCTAAGAATAGACCCGGGAGTTAAATTTGAAAAGTGAAGAAAACTGGCAAAAATATCACAGGACAAGCGACTCAATGACTCATGGTTGGATACTACGAGTCGTCGAAAGCAGTCGTGGTATAGGGGTTCAGGGAAGCAGTGGTGACAACGGATGATGTAAGGACTCGTTGTCAGGAACAATGAGTCGTTGCTAGAGATCGTCGGAAGGGCTGAACTTAGGCTAATAGGGAAACAACGGGGAATCCCATGATTTGTGGTTAGAAGTGACAGCCCATTATTTCTAGTCATTACTTGTAGGTTGAGAATTTTAGTGCATACAACGGATTGAGATCATGACTCGTTGGAAGCCACTATGAGTCGTGGTGAGGCTCGTGGTAAGGGAAGTTCAGATTGGTCAAGCAGTTGACGACGGTCGATCGAATGACTCGTTGATTGAAGCAGCGACTCATCCTGACGAGTCGTGGGAAGAACCTGAGGTTTGTCGTGAGGCAGTGGACCCAATGACTCGATACCACGAGTCATGGTATCGTGCAACAACCCGTCGGATCGGTCATTGGTCCGTTCGGAGCGGTTTTTAAGGAAAAATTCATTAAGGGAAATTTCGACTTTCCCATGCTTTGAGACCCTAAACTACGTCGTTTTGTATTTTTATGAGTGTGAAAAGATGGGTTAAGTCCCTAATGCATACCCATTCCCATGCAAGAGCTTTTAGAGGGGTTTTAGGGAGATTCAAGGTATTCTTCTCCAAAATTCCATCAATTTCTTTGTGGGTATTCAAGGAACATTGAAATCAGGCCATTTCCAGGTATGTAGGGTTTCGAATGGGTGAATCATTTCACACCATGCCCAAATTTCGATTAAATCATGAATTCTCCTATTCAAGTTCTACGGGGTTTTACCCATATGCATGAAAATGTGATTTCTCTTTATGGATATGATTTAATTGAGTTTTAGTTATTGAATTATGAATGATGGAAAGGTTTTATATTATTTTCTTTAAAATCATGTTTCAAGCTTTTTAAATCTAAAATGTCCATTGATGAGAGTTCATGAAAGTTGTGATTTATGATGAATATTCAATATTTTGAGTTTATTGATGATGGAAAAGCATGATTTCAAGTTACCCATGTTTATGAGCACATTTTTGAAAGAATTGAGTATGTCAAAGTATTGGGCAATGCCCACATGTTGAAAATTGATTTACGATTTATGAATGAATTACATGATTCATCAATTTATGATTTTGGCCGATGAAAAGGGCCTTTGATTCTTGGCTAAGCATGTTTTAAAGGGGATCAATGATGATGAATGTTATATTTTATCCAATGAACCTTAATGTATGATGTTATTGATTTATGTATGAGCCTATATACATGTTTTTGGGAGTCGTGTCTAGCACCGAGCAGCCTGACGTTTAAAGGACTACGTCGGTGTCTCATAACCAAGTGCCACCATAGGTTTCTAATGATATATTGTATTGATAATGATCCCCTCAAATTTGATATCACACCTAATGCATGACCCTCGCCTGGCAAGCCAAGGTCGGCTCTGCCCACTTGAGTGAGATAGTTGGGGCATCATGAAAGGATCTACCATGATGGTGTCAGTTATGACAAGTCCTCCCATTGTTCCGCATGTCTTATGCATTGTTATGTTTATGTTATTGTCTCAAGTTATGTTTTGATAAAGTTTATTTATGATTATGATTATGAACGCTTTATGAATGATTTGAAAGCCTTGAGCCTTATATTTTCTTACGAAAATTATGATACAAGCATGATGTCCTTCTCCTATGTTTATTTATGAGTTTATTTTACTTTTAATGTCCATTTTACTTATCTTGCATACTCGGTACATTCCACGTACTGACCGCATACTTTCTATGATGTATCGTTTCATGATACAGGGTCCAGATCTCAAGTTCATCCTCATCTTTAGTCCATCTTAGCTTACGCTCTCAGATTATTGGTGAATCCTCATGTTCTAAGGGTTGTTTAATAAACTCTTATTTTATCTTTTATTTCATTATTGTTCGGGTTAGTTGGGGATGTTGTCCCATCAACCCATCATATGTAGTATAGGCTTTTAGACAATATGTAGTACTCAGTTATGTGTATGTCTAGTATTTCCTGATGTTATGCCATGGTTACATTTCTTTTATGTTTTATATGTAGTATTTCGCTTTATTAAATGAAAATAGTTGTATTCATGTGTCATGGGTCGACTTGGGGTCTCTCGGGGTCCCTTGTCCCGTGTCTACGATCCGGGTATACGTTCGGGTCATGACAAACTTGGTATCAGAGCAATAGGTTTGAAGTGTCCTAGGGTGTCTAAAAGTCGTGTTAAGTAGAGTCTTTTTCATGGGTGTGAAGCGCGCCACACTTGTGACAAAGAGGCTACTAGACGTTTAGAAAATGTTTTCTTCTTTCATGTTCTATGTCGTGCGATGAAAAGTCTCTCCATCCTTCTAATTCGTGCGCTTCGCGATTACAGAATTATGGATCCTAGAAGAATGAACGGAAGGAGGAATGGAAATGATGAAGGCCACGGGGGTGGAAATGACCATGGGCATCAGCAAGCCCCACCTGTTCAAGAGCCCCAAGCACTAGAGCCACCTACCCATGTTGAGTTTCGGGCAGCTATCCAGATGTTGGCGCAGGCCTTGACCGCTCAGGTGAGCCAGCAGGCTGTTGCACAGGTCCCATAGAATGGAAATGCAGCAGCTGCTCGAAATAGAGACTTCTTGAGGATGAACCCTCCTGAGTTTATGGGATCAAAGGTAGACGAGGATCCACACGAGTTCATTGAAGGGATCTTGAAGGAATGTGTTGACTTGGCCTCTTATCAGCTAAAAGAGGTCGCTCATATTTGGTACAACCAATGGAAGGACAGCAAGACAGCGGGAGCAGGCCCTATCAGTTGGGATGAGTTCCACATGGCTTTTCTCGACAGGTTTTTCCCCCGGGAGATGAGAGAGTTGAAAGCAGCTGAGTTTGTGAACCTCAAGCAAGGAAAGATGACAGTGCTGGAGTATTCGCTTGAGTTCACTCATTTTTCAAAGTATGCCCCAGAGTTAGTGATGGATCAAAGGGCGCGGGTGAGCCGATTCTTTCATGGTGTGGCTAGTTATTTAGACAAGGATTGCAGGACTGCCATGCTTCACTAGGATATGGACTTTTCTCGCATAGTGTTATACGCCCAGTAGATGGAGGCGGCTCATGCGAGGTAGAGGGAGTCAAAGAGGGCTCGGACGGATAGTCGTGGGTTTTCGCATCAAAGGTATGGCAATGGTTACCATCCACAGTTTCAGCAGAAATCACTAGCACTAGCACCATCATCAGCTAGTGTCATCCAGACCCAGGGGTGATTAGACGAGCAGGGTTTCAGAATTGAGGGATCGAAGAGGCACCCAGTTAGAGTATACCTCTTTGTCCTGTGGGAAGTGCGGCAAGAGTCATGTCAGGGAGTGCTTGCTCGGTTCAGATGTTTGTTATGGGTGTAGTAGATCTGGGCACATGCGCCAAGCGTGCCCATATACTAGACAGTGTAATGGTGGGGGGCGTACACATACCACTAGGACAGTAGCAGCTCCAGCCTGTTCCGCTCCACAGGGAGCATCGACTAGTGGAGGTGGCGAGCAGCGCCAAAACTGATTCTATGCCCTTGCCTCACGCCAGGAGTAAGAGAATTCGCCAGACGTGGTCACCGATATGTTGCGTGTCTTTCATATTAATGTTTATACCTTCCTAGATCCGGGAGCTACCTTGTATTTCTTGATGTTCGACTGTCTGGATGACTACACGCAAGTGAACGTGGTCGAACAAGTAGTAAGTGGCTTAAGTAAGCCAAGTATCAATCCCACAGGGACTGGACTACAGGGCAAAATCACCTCAAGTGTCAATTTACTGTAACTCTAAAAATGCAGACAACAATGTAAA
>JACEIK010005696.1:31410-43606 GCA_018107945.1 Datura stramonium
TCCTATAATTTACATGAGAATGTACAAACATTGTTGGATAAACAAGGCAAAAATGATGCATTTGAGTATCACTTGGGCATATAAATATGCCCCAGATCACTTGACTCCTTACATTGCTAGTAGCCTTGGGTTACTCCCGAGACCTTGTCAGAACCATTTTCAGTTTCGACCCCTGTTGGTGATTTGGTCATAGCTAGACGAGTATATAGAGAATACCCGGTTACTATGTTGCATAAGGTTACCTCCACAGACCTTGTAGAGTTAGCCATGACTGACTTTGATGTTATTCTTGGCATGGATTGGTTATTTGCATGTTATGCTTCGATTAATTGTAGGACCCGTACGGTGGAATTTCATTTTTCGGGTGAGTCAGTGTTGGAGTGGAAGGGTGGTTTGGCGGTACCAGTAGGTCAATTTATTTCCTATCTTAAGGCTAGGAAGATGACTTCTAAGGGTTGCATGTATCATCTAGTTAGGGTTAAAGATGTTGAGTCCGAGATCCCGACTATTCAAGTAGTTCCGATGGTGTGTGAGTATCCGGATGTTTTTCCCAACTAATTGTCAGGTGTTCCTCCTGAGAGGGAAATCGACTTCGGCATTGATCTCTTACCTGATACACAGCCTATCTCTATTCCTCCCTACAGGATGGCTCCAACCGAGCTAAAGGAATTGAAGGATCATTTAAAGGATCTGTTGGATAAGGGCTTCATTAGACCGAGCTAGTCTCCATGGGGTGCACCAGTTCTATTTGTTCGAAAGAAGGACGATTCCCTTAGCATGTGTATTGACTATCGGTAGTTGAACAAGGTTACCGTCAAGAACAAGTACCCCTTACCCAGGATCGATGATTTGTTTGACCAACTTTAGGGTGCCAAGTTCTTCTCCAAGATTGATCTCAGGTTCAGGTATCACCAGCTCAGGGTTCGGGAGAGTGACATCCCAAAGACCACTTTCAGGACTCGGTATGGTCACTATGAATTTGTTGTTATGTATTTCGAACTATCCAATGCCCCTACAGCTTTTATGGATCTAATGAACAGGGTATTCAAGACATATTTGGACATGTTCGTGATTGTGTTCATTGATGACATCTTGATATACTCAGGGAGCGAGGAGGAGAATGCCGCTCACCTAAGAGTAGTGCTTCAGACCCTCAAGGATCGTCAGCTATATGCAAAGTTCAGTAAATGTGAATTTTGGCTAGACTCAGTGGCATTTCTGGGTCATGTGGTATCAAGCGAAGGCATAAGGGTAGATTCCCAGAAGATTGAGGCGGTGAAGAATTGGCCCAGACCAGTAAATCCTTTAGAAATTCGAAGTTTCTTGGGTTTAGCCGGCTACTACCGGAGGTTTGTTGAGGGTTTTTCATCTATTGGGCACCTTTGACTAAGTTGACTCAGAGAAGGTGAAGTTCCAATGGTCAGATGCTTGTGAGAAAAGCTTCCAAGAATTGAAGACCCGACTCACTTCAGCACCAGTGTTAACTTTACCCGAGGGTATTGATGGATTTGTTGTATATTGTGATTCTTTGAGAGTCGGACTGGGATGTGTGTTGATGCAGTGTGGGAAAATTATTGCATATGCCTCTAGACAGCTGAAAATCCATGAGAAGAACTACCCGACCTATGATCTTGAGTTGGCCGCGGTGGTGTTTGCGTTGAAGATATGGCAGCACTACTTGTATGGGGTTCAAGTAGATGTATTCACGTACCACAAGAGTTTGCAATATGTATTCACACAGAAAGATCTACATCTTCAGCAAAGGAGGTGGTTGGAGTTACTAAAGGACTACGACATGAGTGTCCTTTACCACCCGGGCAAGGCTAATGTGGTTGCGGATGCACTTAGTAGGCTCTCAATGGAGAGTGTGTCTCACGTGGATGAGGGAAAGAAGGAGTTGGTGAAGGATGTCCACCGACTTGAAAGACTGGGAGTTAGATTGATCGACTCGACTGATGGCGGCGTTATTGTGTAGAATGGGTCAGAATCATCCTTAGTGGTCGATGTCAAATCTAAGCAAGATAAGGATCCGACTTTGAGGAAGCTGAAGGAAGCTGTGCAGAGTCAAAAGGTGGAGGTTTTCTCCCAAGAGGGAGATAGTGTTCTACGATATCAAGGTCAGCTATGTGTCCCATACGTTGATAATTTGAGAGTTTGGATATTGCATGAGGCACATGGTACCAGATATTCCATCCATCCGGGATCTACGAAGATGTATCGGGATTTGCAGTAAATCTATTGGTGGGATGGTATGAAGAGGATATTGCGGAGTTCGTAGCGAAATGTCCAAACTATCAGCAAGTGAAGGTCGAGCGAGCATCAAAGGCCGGGAGGTGTACTTCAGGATATTCACATTCCCACTTGGAAGTGGGAGGAGATAAATATGGATTTCGTTACAGGCCTACCTCGCACTCGCCGACACTATGACTCCATTTGGGTGGTGGTAGACAGGTTAACAAGGCTGCACACTTCCTACAGGTCAAGACCATGGATTCAGCGGATGATTATGCCAAGTTGTATATTCGGGAGTTGGTTCGACTTCATAAAGTGCCCTTGTCTATTATTTTAGACCGAGGTACTCAGTTTACCTCCCAATTTTGGCGGTCTTTCCAAAAGGGGCTTGGGACTCAGGTTAAGACCAACATCGCATTCCATCCGCAAACGGATGGCTAGGCGGAACGGACAATCCAGACTCTTGAGGGCATGTGCCATGGATTATAAAGGTAGTTGGGATGATCATTTGCCCTTAACGAGTTTGCTTATAATAACAGTTATCACTCCGGTATCCAAATGGCACCGTTTTAGGCTCTTTACGGGTGAAGGTGTAGATCTCCCATCGGATGGTTTGAGGTTGGTGAGGCAGCTATGATAGGGCCAGATTCAGTTCACGAGGCGATGGTGAAGGTTTAGTTGATAAGGGACCGGCTGAAACAGCTCAGAGTCGTCAGAAATCATATGTCGATGTGAGGAGAAGAGATTTGGAGTTTGAGGTGGATGATTGGGTACTTCTAAAGGCATCTCCCATGAAGGGGGTCGTGCGGTTCAGAAAGAAGGGGAAACTCAGTCCCCGATATGTGGGTCCTTAACGGGTTATAAGGAGAGTTGGTAAGGTGGCGTATGAATTGGACTTGCCTTCAGAGTTAGCTTCAGCTCACCCCGTGTTTCATGTATCGCTCTTGAAAAAGTTCTTGAGTGATCCTACTTTAGTAGTCCCGGTAGACAGCGTTGGTGTAAAGGATAGCCTCAACTATGAAGAAATTCCGTTGAAAGTCTTAGATCATCAAGTCCATAAGCTAAGGAACAAAGAAGTATCTTCAGTTAAAGTATTGTGGAGAAATCAGCATGTTGAGGGAGTTATGTGAGAAGCCGAAGCGGATATGATGGCTAGATACCCACATTTATTCTCTACCGGCTCAGTTCCGACTTGAGGTACCAGTTTTTGCCCTATGACTCTATCCAGTTTTCATGTTCAGTTCATGTGTACAAGTTTTTTTTATGTGTATGAATGTGTATGTGAAGTATGAGATCAGTTCAGCTATGTGGTTTTATTCGGAGGTAGTCATTCCGTGAAAAATTCGATTAAAATAATCAGTATATGGCTATGATAAATTGTATGTTTCTGTTTGCTGCTTGTTTCCTACATTCGATGACGAATGTTTCCAAGGGGGAGATATTTTAATACCCCAGGAAGGCCTAAGAATAGACCCGGGAGTTGAATTTGAAAAGTGTAAAAAACTGGCAAAAATATCACAGGACGGGCGACTCAATGACTCGTGGTTGGATACCAACAGTCGTCGGAAGCAGTCGTGGTATGGGGGTTCATGGAAGTAGTGGTGACAATGGACGGTGTAACGACTCATTGTCAAGAACGATGAGTCATTGTTAGAGGTCATAGGAAGGGCTAAACTTAGTCTGATAGGGAAACAATGGGGCATCCCACGATTCGTGGTGAGAAGTGACAGCCCGTTGTTTCTAGTCGTTATTTGTGGGTTGAGAATTTTAGTGCATACAACGGATTGAGACCATGACTCATTGGAAGCCACCATGAGTCGTGGTGAGGCTCGTGGTAAGGAAAGTTCAGATTGGTCAAGGAGTTGACAATGGTCGATCCAATGACCCATTGATTGAAGCAACGGCTCGTCCTGATGAGTCGTGGGAAGAACCTGAGGTTTGTCATGAGGCAGTGGACCCAACGACTCAATACCACGAGTGGTGGTATCTTTCAACGACCTATTAGATCGGTCGTTGGTCTGTCCGGAACAGTTTTCAAGGAAAATTTCATTAAGGAAAATTTCAACTTTCCCATGCTTTGAGACCCTAAACTACGTTGTTTTGTGTTTTTCTGAGTGTGATAAGATGGGTTAAGTCCCTAATGCATACCTATTCTCATGCAAGAGATTTTAGAGGGGTTTTAGGGAGATTCAAGGTATTCTTCTCCAAAATTCCATCAATTTCTTAGTGGGTATTCAAGGAACATTGAAATCAGTCCATTTCCAGGTATGTAGGGTTTAGAATGGGTGAATCCTTTCACACCATGCCCAAATTTCGATTAAATCATGAAATTTCCTATCCAAGTTCTATGGGGTTTTAACCAAATGCATGAAAATGTGATTTCTCTTTATGGGTATGATTTAATTGAGTTTTAATTATTGAATTATGAATGATGGGCAGGTTTTATATTATTTTCTTTAAAATCATATTTCAAGCTTTTTAAATCTAAAATGTCCATTGATGAGAGTTCATTAAAGTTATGATTTATGATGAATATTTAATATTTTGAGTTTATTGATGATGGAAAAGCATGATTTCAAGTTACCCATGTTTATGAGCACATTTTTGAAAGAATTGAGTATGTTAAAGTATTGGGCAATGCCCACATGTTGAAAATTGATTTACGATTTATGAACGAATTACATGATTTATCGATTTATGATGTTGGCCGATGAAAAGGGCCTTTGATTCTTGGCTAAGAATGTTTTAAAGGGGATCAATGATGATGAATGTTATATTTTATCCAATGAATCTTAATGCATGATGTTATTGATTTACGTATGAGCCTATATGCATGTTTTTGGGAGTCATGTCTAGCACCGAGCAGCCCGACGTTCAAAGGACTACGCCGGTGTCTCATAACCATGTGGCACCGTCGGTTTCTAATGATATTTATATTGATAATGATCCCCTCAAATGTGATATCACGCCTAATGCACGACCCTCGCCTGTCAAGCCAGGGTCGGCTCTACCCACTTGAGTGAGATAGTTGGGGCATCATGAAAGGCTCTACCATGATGGTGTCAGTTATGACGAGTCCTCCCATTGTTCCCCATGTCTTATGCATTTTTATGTTTATGTTATTGGCTCAAGTTATGTTTTGATAAAGTTTATTTACGATTATGATTATGAACGCTTTATGAATGATTTGAAAGCCTTGAGCCTTATGTTTTCGTACGAAGTTTATGATACAAGCATGATGTCCTTCTCCTATGTTTATTTATGAGTTTATTTCACTTTTAACGTCCGTTTTACTTACCTTTCATACTCGGTACATCCACGTACTGACTGCATACTTTCTATGTTGTATCGTTTCATTATACAGGGTCCGGATCTCAGGTTCATCCTCATCCTTAGTCCATCTCAGCTTACGCTCTTAGATTATTGGTGAGTCCTCATGTTCTGAGGGCTAATTGACAGACTTTTATTTTATCTTGTGTTTCAGTATTGTTCGGGTTAGTTGGGGATGTTGTCCCATCAACCCATCATATGTAGTAGAGGGTTTCAGACAATATGTAGTACTCAGCTATGTGTACGTCTAGTATTTCCTGATGTTATGCCATAGTTACGTTTCTGTTATGTTTTATGTGTAGTATTCCGCTTATTTAAATAAGAATAGTCGTATGCATGTGTCATGGGTCGACATGGGGTCTATCGGAGTCCCTTGTCCCGTGTCTATGATTCGGGTATACGTTCGGGTCGTGATAGAATCTCACAAGCACTAGTAAGTGATAATTACAAGTGTCGGTTAGAAAATTAAAGTTAGCTTGCACCACTTAGAAATAACATAAAAATAAACAAGTTGGAGAGATTGGAATTTGTAGTAGATTATAATTGCTAATTTAGTTGCTTATAATAGAAAAATTACCAAGGTTGTTGACAAGAATGTGAAAGACTAGAGGTGTGGTATAGATGATACACTAACTAGATAGGGACATGCTAGGTCATCTCATAAGTTCAATTAAATTTAAATAATCTCGAGAAAATAGGTATTTACTGCTTTTCAGCTTTATAAATACCTCTTACTAGAGCTTTATCAAACCTCTAGCCACCATTAGCTCAACCCGATCAGATTGGATTAGTAGCTGCACTAATTTCTAGCTATTAGCTACTAATTAGGAGTGAGAATATAATTTTGGCTATTTCTAGCCCAATTTCACAATCTCTCATCCATACCCACCATTAAATTCTCTTCCAATACTTAATTATTCTTTTATAAGTAGCAATCAAGTAAGAACAATTAGATTCATATCATAATCAATGGATCTTCCATTATAGATTGAAGAGAATCTAACAGATTTACACTTACTTAAACAATATGGAGATGATTCTAGCAATACCCACTCTAATTAAGTATTCATCATCAACATACCTCTAGTTAATGATTTAGCTACTCATGATTAAGAAATTCAAAAGCACATTTAATAATAAACTCATTGAATTAATAACAAGAGTAATAAAATCAAGTTCACAAGTAGTCTTAAGCAATTGCAGTACTTTGCTATTAAGAAGAAGAAGAAGAGAATAGTACTTTTCAGATTCTACCAATCAAATTCTCCTTTTCTCTACCAAAGGAATGTTCTAAAGTTAGGAAAGGAAAAAAGATGATATAATATACTCTTCTATGATATGCTTAGTACATAGTACTTTCTCTAGAATTTATATCCAAGAAAATAAGGTATATTCTCTCTCTTTTTCCATGCTAGATAATTTTGCCCCTGAGTAGTGATTTGGAATCGGCGGGATGACCGATGGTTCGCCGGTTGCAAATCCCGGACTGCCGGCTACATTATCTGCTACTTCAATGCATTTCAATAGTCAGCGATGCTTCCATCGGCGTTTCGCCGATCTCCATCCATGCACTGCCGATCTTTTTCCCTTCAATCCAGCAAGTTAGGTGCCATTCGGTGGTTGAACTGGTGAGTCGCCATTGGAAATCCATGTTTTGCCAGTGGCTTGTTTCCTAGAGGCAGTGGTAATCAGCTCTTGACTGGCATTTCGCCGGTCTTCTTTGGCGGAACGCTGAATTTCAACCTACTTCATTCTTTTTGCTCCATTTCTTGCTCTTTTCTTCACATTAGGCATCTGCAGACAACAAAAGCAGAAAGGGCATAAAATCCATATAAACAACTCAAAAACTAAGCAAAACTCAAGCGTAAGAACCCAATGAGTTGGTGAATTTACCAACTCATCAGCAATCAAGTTTCACCACTTTTTCCTTTTACTTTAAGCTTATAAATTTTACCCCTAATTTCTTTTCCAATTTTCTATTATGCTCCAGGGGTGGTGATGTAAAAATGAAGGGACCAAGAAATAGATGTTGCATCTTGCACTTTTTGGCCCTTAAGTGAGGGATGTTATTTTGTCTCTTTGTCATAGTAAATTTTAGAATATAAGGATATTGTTACTCATCTACACATCTCTCCACGGGCTTGGAAAGCTCTATTTCTAGATTGCTAACCAAACACAATATCGAAAAGTGTTTAGAATGAGGACCAATACGCCCCAACTCTAAAATTGCATTATGATCGACACCCTCACTTTTGTCCACCTTCTCAACATTAACATCAACCCAAAAAGAGTAGTCAAATAATCGGATTCTTCTTCCAATTTCGTACATTGACCAGTATCTACAACACTTTGTAGTTGGGCCTTTGACGCCTCAACCTTTTCATTCAAAAGTGCCTGCAGGTCATGGATATCTAAGTCAAATTGGTTTATCTCTTGTCTGAGCTCTATTCTCCCTTCCATGAATTGATTAGCCATGTACGCAAGACCATCACGAAGAAACCTATGAAATTCTATTTGTTAGCTTGTTCCAAGAACTCACTCTTTTCTTCTACTTGAGGTTCCTTTTGAGTATTGGCTAAGAGCGTGACTTGCAAATCCTTACAAGTTCCAATCTCAGCTTTTACCTCTGTGAGCTTGGCGCTCATCCTATTTATGGCTTTTTCTTGTTTAATATACTGCTCCCGCATTACTTCCATCTGCTCAAGGACTGGTTTTACCATATCGCTTATCTGAGCATGATGTTCCTCCTCTTCATTTTTCTTGTAAGCATCACAAATAGCAGGAGGATCATAATAGGGACTTGGGGAAGGGGAATAAGAATTTTGACAACCATTCAAATGATCACCCTGACTACCACATATACCACAAGTATGATAGTGTTGCCACAAGTGGGGTCCTCCACAATTTAGACAAGGATTACCAAAATATGAATACCCATCAGTCAACCTATTTACATTCTATGATCTCATGTCAAGAAGGGTAGTAAGTAAAAAAAATAAAAATAAAATTAAAAATTAAAAATCTAAATCTATATAAAATAAACTAAAATAAAAAAAAACTTGAACAAATAAAGAAAATAAAAGTCTAACTTAACAAAATAATCAATTTTTAAGTCCCCGGCTGGCGGAGCTAAAAACTTGTTGTGGCCCAATTCATACGTAAGTGTAGGCCATACAAGTACTATAGGATTGTAAGCCTAGATATCATACCCATAGGTACTTGTGATTAATTATTCACTAAATTGAGAAAATGCTAATTTATTTATTCAAGCACTAGAATCCAAAGATATATTTATAATTATCTAAACTAAAAATAAAAGAAAATACTAATGAATAATTAACCAATGAAAGAGAGGATTTTATTTTACCAAATCAAAGAAATGAGTTGATCTAGGACTATGTATTGCTAGCAATCATTAACCTTCGTTATCTTGCAATAATTTTTGAGTTATTGATTTACATGGTTAATAACATGCTTAGGGTCTTTCAAACCTCTAAACGTCTATCCAAATTGGTCTCACAACTATATCGTTAAGCGGAAATGTGGTAACCCAAGCCGAACGCATTTGTGTGTCTTTCCGTTTGTAATCAAGTAAGGCGTTCTAGAAATATGTCTATCCTAGCCGCAAATCACTTTTGAGAAGAGATCTTTCTCCCTCTATTCTTCGTTCTATTTTGTTGATTCTTCTGTCGAGTTCACAACAAGAATATAGATGTATTTCAGTGGTGGTCAATCATCAAAATAGTAAGCACAAGAATATAAGAATAACTACTATGATAATTAAGCAATTCAACTCGAGTTCATACAACAAAATCATAATCCTAGAATGTGATGTTTAGCTCCACATAGATATGGAGTAATTACAAAAAATTATCCAAAGAATTTTGAAAAAATAAATAATAAAGAAAAGAAAAGATGAAACCTAAATATTCTAGCCTCCATGGAGGCTCCTAGCTCTTCCCTGGTCAAAAGTTATCCTCCAAAACGTTGTTCAGGACTATTTATAAGTGTAGGCAAAAGCTCACACAAAAATTGAGTCCAACATGAATTGGAATATAAAAGATTACGTTTTGAAATGGCTCTGGCGCGCCACGCCAGCGCCAACCTGCTTGGCTAAAGTTTTCACCCTGGCGCGTCGCACCTCCTAAAGCCCCAACCTGCTGGCTGAAATTTTTTTGAAATTTAAGCCTTGGCATGCCGCGCCAACCAAAGCCGCTACTTGGATTCATCCGGGAACTCTTTCGAATTCGCTCTGAATCTTCCTATATAGCTCGTTTCGGTTGATTTCTACCATATTCTCCTACAAAATATCCCATCACACTTGTTAGTTTGCAATCAAGAGTTTTCAATCAAAACATGCAACTAAAAATGAATATCATTCTCAAAATAAGAATAAATATAGATAAAATATAGCAAGCGGGCGTAAAATACGCCCAAGATCAAAAATACTTGGGACGGAGCTCTTAAAAAATTACCGAAGCAACAATAGCAGTTCAAATACTTAGGACAAAGCCCAAGTGAACGCAAAAGCGGCAGAAAAGAAGTATTTGGACCAAGCCCATACAAAATGCAGACAGGAGAGTAGTAAAAATTGGGCCTAAAGCCAATTAATTTCTTTATTCTTTCCTTTTTATGTTTTGCACTAATACCATTTTTAACTTGGATGAACTAATCCCAACAGAGATGAAATATTCTAGAGTTGCTTTTATTATTTTACCAAAACAGATTCATTTCTGTTTCAACACTAAGGTTTTCTTAAAATCAAGTTTCCCTTAAAAATGAGTTTTATAGCTTAGACATATTTAGGATCGATAATCATGTTTTCTAAATAAGTAATAGATTCTTGATTTCAGTTTAGACTTGAAAGATTTTTTGGCTTATTATTCTTGGCTTAAAACCTTAGTCTCATATGTCTTTAAATTGTAAAAATGAGTATTTCAACTTGTGAGAATGACTTTAAAGATTTTCTATATCTTTTGAAGTCATTAAGCAAGAAGTCCAAATTAGTTATGCTCATCTAATTACGAATTTGGACTAACTACTTTGATTTGAAGTCTTTAACTCAGATAAGCATAGCTAAGTTACTTGAACTTTAAGCATTCAGATTATTTTACCTTTTCGAAATAAGAGAATGATTAAACGATGAGTAACTTTATTTGTTTCGAAATAGTTTTTAAGTGCTTTATCCGAGTCCGACAATTCTTTTTTAAATAGATTATACTCTAATTTAGCTAAAATCCATCGGTAATAGCATTTGTGGATTTTTTGAGATGCCTAACCCGTTCCTCAGAAAATTATTAATTTGAACTCATACCCTTTCTCTAGTCTTAATTGTTTTCTAATTTCATAAAAATTAAGTGACGACTCTATTTATTTAATAAACAATCAAGTTATTGGTAGGCTCTTACTTAAAAGTGTAAAACGAATTGTAACAAATGGAGAATGGGAATTTTTCATCTAAACTTTAATCAAAAGAATTATTTCTAACATGTTTAGCTAACTCTTATTTGTTTTATCTGTTAAATTATACTTAATCTGTTTATTTTATATATACGTTGTCATTGCATATTTTTGCCAAATGACACCATCTTCCCTCCACATCACTCAAATCCATTTCATTATTCCTATAATATCTTGCTGGAGAATGGACCAAACTTCCTTGGCTCTTATTTGATGTTCATTCTAAATTTTAATTTTGAGAACTGCAATAAATTCATTCCCTTTCTTCATTTTTGTGTTGCTTAGCCAAATTTCAATTCCTCTACTTTTAGATTTTATATGTGATGGATGGAAGCAGAAACGATTGGAAACAGATCGAAATGACCACGCCAATAGACCATCGCATGCAACGCCCACAGATATATGATAATTTTTGGGATAGAGCTTTATGTTCCAATTATTGTGTTATGAAAGTATATTGTTAAAAGAAATACTTCCTTAGTTTCATTTTAGTGGTTAGGATAAGATTTATACACGTGTTAAAAAAAAATTAATAGGGATAGTAATTTGATTAATATAATTCTATTAATTTTTTGGAGACATACTATAATAATTTTTTTCACATTTTAGAATGACTTTAAGTACTAAGGGTAGAATTGAAAAAACATAGTCAATTATTTCTTGAATTTTAAAACTAACAAATACTTTAAAATAGTTATTTTTAATATATTTAGTAATTAAAATAAAAAAAATAGTATTTTGAAATAATTGTTTTTAATATATTTAATTAACTAAAAAAAGAAGGAAGGGTGTAATTTTTAGAATGCAGAAGTCATGTAAAGAGAAAGTAATAGCTTTGAGAAAAACGATCAAAGAAGGGAAGATAGAAGACAAAATTGGTCCTTATTTTAGTGGCTTTCGGCCTGTGCTAAGCTCGGATCCGAGCCAACATTAAAAATTATATTTACATAAAGTTTTTACTCTTAATTTTTATTTTTGCATATAAAAGACTATTAATATATTAAAGCATATAAAAGTATTTGAAACTTACAGGGATGTCTTTTTCTTAATTTTTATTTTAGATTTATAAAGATATCAAACAAATACATGCACAAAAACTCTTTCATTTTCTAATTTACTAAAAAGTTTAGAGACTATAATCTCTATTATTTTTAAAATTGAGCTTTATCACGTG
>JACEIK010005696.1:58422-81936 GCA_018107945.1 Datura stramonium
TTACATAAAATTACATGAGAATGTATATAAATAAGTAGATAAACAAGACGAAAACTAAGTTATAAAGTATCACTTGGGCATGCCATTTTTTCCAAGATCAGGTTCCCTATTGATTCAGTTGTTCTGGGTAGCTGTTGTTTTCTTACAGGTGGCTATAGTCCTAGTTGGCCGGAGACTGTATTTACAGCCGTTATATAGCCCGTTGTTTTCTTGAATCCAGAGTTAGAGCCTTCCTGGCACAAAAAGTGCTTAGGCTCAGCTAGTCCAGCAGTCCAGGCCTCAGTAGGGCACCAGGTGCCAATCATGCCTCCCAAGGCGGGGCATGACATTATCCTTCCCTAAAAATCCTCTGAACCTCCTACCTATGATCCTTCCCTATGCCTCGTACCACCCTGGTACGAATCATAGGATCTAGTCGTGGTCACCTTGCCACTTTTTTCTAATCTCTCTGAACTCATACTACAAGTCTTGGAAGGACTCATACCTCCATGTCACGAGTCGTACTAAGAATTGTTCTAGGATGTTCCACTTGCCTTCTTCCCTCTGAACCTCTTGCTACAACTCGTACCATGCTCCCACGAGTCGTACTAAGGGTTGTCCTGAGGAAAATTTTTAGTTTCGCTACTGGTTTCGATTCCATATATGGAGTATAGTATGAGGAACTTTTGGGGTGTTATAGGTTGGGTCTCCTATACACTTCTGCAACATCGACACATGAAATGCTGGGTGGACTGCTACTAGCTCTGGCGGCAACTCCAACTCATAGGCTACTTTGCGTATCCTGCGGATAACTCTATAAGGCCCAACATATTTAGGGCTCATGTTTAACTTTAGGACAAATTACATGAAGTCTTTCATAGGTGAAACTTTCAGGAAGACCCAATCATCAATAGCAAACTCCAGCGCTCAACGACGTATATCTGCATAAGACTTCTGCCTGCTCGGGGCCGTCTGAAGTCGATCTATAATAAGTTTCACCTTGTCAAATCTTGTTGCACAATGTTTGGCCCCAATAACTCTACCTCACTGAGTTCAAACCAGCCGATTAGCGACCTGCAGTTTCGCATATATAAATCTTTATATGGGGCCATCTGAATACTTAACTGGTAGCTATATTTATAGGCATACTCAATCAAGGAAACATGATCATCCCAGCTTTCTCCAAAATCTAAAATACAGGCATGTAGCATATCTTTATGCGTCTGAATGGTGTATTCAGCCTGTCCGTCAATCTGAGGATGAAATGCGGTACTGAGGCTTACCTGAGTGCCCGACCCTTTCTGGAAAGACTTTTAGAAATTTGGTGTGAATGGAGCACCCTTGTTAGAAATAATGGATAATGGGATGCCATGTAGGTGAACTATCTCTCATATATAAAGCCAAGCATACTGCTCTGCAGTATATGTAGTTCTAACTGGAAAGAAGTGAGCTAATTTAGTCAATCTATCAACTATTACCTAGATAGAATCATGCTTCCTGCTCGTCCGAGGAAATCCTATAATAAAATCCATATTAATCACCTCCTATTTCCAGGCTGGAATTTCTATATCCTGCATTAGACCTCCAGGCCTCTAGTGCTTAATCTTCACCTGCTGGCAATTAAGACATTGAGTCACAAGACCTGTGATGTCCTTTTTCATTCCATTCCACCAATATAGCTGCCTCAGGTCATAATACATCTTCGTAGCACCTGGTGTACTAAATATCGAGAGTAATGAACTACATTCATAATCTATTCCAGTAGCTCACCCATATTAGGCACACATAGACGGCCCTGGTATCTAAAAACTCCATCAAGTCCAAAATCAAATAGGCTCTACTTCTTCTGCATTATACTGTCTCTTAGTAAGACTAACTCTGCATCTTTATTTTGTCATTGCTTAACTTACGCTACCAAGGATGATTCTATTGTGTTTTAGACAACAACAACTCCATCTCCGGCATCCAGTAACTAAATCTGTAAGTCAGCCAACTTCTGTAGAGTCTTCGCCATTTCAATCCTGTTAACCTGAATATGACTCAAGCTACCCATAGGCTTGTGACTTAGCGCATCAGCTACAACATTTTCCTTGCTCGGATGATACAAGATACTCACATCATAATCTTTTTATAGCTCTAACCATCTTTTTTTCCTCAATTTCAACTCTTTCTGCTGAAACAAGTAGTGGAGGCTCTTATGATCTGTGAAGATATCAACATGTACCTTGTATAAGTAGTGGCGCCAAATCTTCAATGCAAATACCACTGCATCCAATTCAAAATCGTGGGTAGGATAATTCTCTTTGTGCTTCCTCAGCTGTCTAGAGGCATATGCATTAACCTTGTCGTGTTGCATCAAAACACAACCTAGCCTAACTCTACAAGAATCACAACACCACATTACCCTCGACACCCTATGGAAGAGTCAGGACAAGTGCTGAAGTCAGTCTATCCTTCAACTCCTGAAAACTCCGCTCACATGCTTCTGTCCACTGAAACTTAGCTGCTTTATAAGTCAACTTTGTCAATGGGACAGAGATAGTAGAGAAACCTTCCACAAACTGACAATAATAAACTGTTAACCTTAGAAAACTACGAACCTCTGTAGGATTCAAGGGTATGGTCCATTTCTTCACAACTTCTACTTTTTGGCCATCCACCCTTATACCTTTAGTTTTAATCACATGGCTAAGGAAAGCTACAAATGTCAGCCAAAACTCACATTTAGAAAATAGCGTAGAACCTGTGCTCCTGGAGAGTCTGCAATACTGCTATCAAATGATCTGCATGCTTGGTCTCTAATCACGAGTAAATCAGAATATCGTCAATGAAGACGATCATGAGTACATCAAGAAAGGGAATAAACACCTGATTCATTAGGTCCATAAAATCTGCTAGGGCATTAGTAAGCCCAAATGACCTCTCCAGGAACTCATAATGACCGTACTGAGTCCTAAAAGCAGTCTTAGGGTATCAACTTTCCTAGATCAAAGCTGATGGTATCTAGACCTCAAATCAATCTTTGAAAAACATCTGGCACCCGGTAACTGATCAAGCAAATTATCAATCCTGGGAAGTAGATATTTATTCTTAATGGTCACTTTTTCCAGCTTTTTATAATCAATGCACATTCTCAACGACCCATCTTTCTTTCACACAAACAACACCTGTGCACCCTACGACGACACACTAGGCTGGATAAAACCCTTCTCGTGAAAATCTTTTAACTACTACTTTAATTCTTTTAGTTCTGCTGGGGCCATTCTGTATGGAGGTATGGATATCGACTGAGTGCCTGGAAGTAAATCAATAGAAAAATCTATCTCACTTTTAGGAGGAATTCTAGGAAAATCCTCTGGAAAGACCTCAGGGAACTCATTTACTACAGGAATTGACTAGAGAGACGCAAGCTCACATTACAAGTCTCTTAACCGAACCAATTGAGAGATACAACCTTTGGATATCAACTTTTGAGCCTTAAGGTATGAAATAAATTTACCTTTAGGCATAGCAGCATTACCTTCCCATTCGCAAACTGGCTCACCGGGAAAATGGAATCTAACAACTTTGGCTCTGCAATCAACATTAGCATAAGATGCTGCCAACCAATCCATACCTATAATGACATCAAAATCAACCATTTCAAGCTCAACTAGATAATCTAGGGTCGACCTATCACATACCAATACTACACAATTTCGGTAAACCTATCTAGCTAACACGGATTTGGCAATTGGCGTAGAAACAACAAATGGTCTAGACAATAACTCAGGGACTAACTTAAATTGGCTCGCAACCAATGATGTAAAATAAGAGAGTGTATAACTAGGATCAAACAAGACATATTTCGTACGAGAATAAATAATCATATTACCTATAACAACATCAGGTGAGGCCTCCTGGTCCTGCCGACCGCCCAAAGCATAAAATCAGTTCTTGGTTGCGCTGGAACTAGAAACCTCTCTCCTTCTGCCTCTGCCTATGCCGCTGCCTGGTACCAATTGAGGATCAGATCTGGGAGGTCAAACTAAGGATGATAAAGTAATTGTTGATCACTCTGATTGTACATGATCCACCTCGACCTTATCTGAACAATCCCTCATAAAGTGCCCTGGCTGCCCACAATGATAGCATACATTTTGCCCTTGACGAAACTGACCTAAATGGGATCTCCCACACTAAGGACAAGGTGGAAATAGTGGTCTCCTCTGCCCCGCCCACTCATATCATCGAGAGCTAGACGGAGCTAGGACCTGGTCTCTTCTCTGTCCCTAAAGCTGAGGTGGGGCACTCCCTACAGGCCTAACTGACTGCCTGGATGACTGAGCCCCTGGGTCACTCTGCGGCCCTTGGTAAGGACCCACGGTCCTAGCTCTCTTCCTTTACTCCTGCTGCCTCCGAGTATCCCATAACTGATGAGGCAAACCTCTGCCCTCTGAGTGAAAGCCTGAATCCGTGCAATGTCCATGTTCTCTTGAGTAGATACCCTTAAATGATCTCAAGCTATATGAAGCCCTAGCCCTAACACTAACCGATGGACTCTACTGAACCATGTGCGGAGCATACCTGCCCAGAGAATTAAATTGAAGGCAATACTCATGCACACTCATACTGCCCCGCTCTAGCTGCAAAAACTGCTCAGCTCGAGCCTATCGAATCTCCCGGGGTAGATTGTGGTGCATAAAGGCCTCGGAGAACTCTTCCCACTTAGCTGGCAGTGCATCAGCTCCTATCGATCGAGCCCAAGCCTCATACCACAATATAGACACATCACATAGTCTGAAGGCTGCCAACTCTACTTTCTTAGACACTACAGTTCGCATCTCCTTCAACACCCTATATGTCAGATTAATAAAGTCCTGAGGATCCTCGGTTGGGTTTGATCTAGTTAATATAGGAGGCCTCAAATTCAAGAACTCGCGGGCCTTGGAACTCTCAGTTACTTGGCCTCTGTGTCTCTCTATCGCCTCCAATCGTAGCTCCTGTTCTTTGGCTATACGAGCCATCAGCTAACAGCTCCCTCAAGACCCTGTCCTTCTGGAACAACTGAAGGTACCACATATATGGGTGGGTATACCACTCTACCACCCTCAGGTACTGCTAGTGAGAGAGGAGTTAGAGGTCTGTCTACCACTACTCTAACTAGAGCTGGAGGAACTGTAATACTTGGGGCAGGAGGCTCACTCTAAGCCTCTGACCTATCTCTGATGTGCTATTAGTTTACAACACTTTCAACGCTTAAAACTAGGAAAATAGCATGGAATTAGGTGTGTGTATATGGATATGAGGCACTTTTAATTTATTTTCAAGGAAAAGAGATATTGGAGCTGAATTGTGTAAAAGATGGAGAAAATGTAGAAAAGTGGCTTAGTATGGATCTCAGTACAAGCCGTACCATCCTAGTATGAGCCGTACTGAGAATCGTGGAAAGGTACAAGAGCAAATTGTGAAGCAAAGGCAAGTTACGGCTCATGGTATGAGCCATACCATGGTAGTCGTTGAAAGTTCCAGGAGATATTACATAGGTCAAGTATCCTGGTATGGGTGGCAATCACGAGTCGTGAGACCTACCTAAGACCCGTACCATGGAACCGTGAAAAAGACCAGAATAATAGAAGACTGGAAAAAGTCAAGGAACAAAGAGAAGTCACGGATCGTGGAATTGAGGTACGAGTCGTACCATACCATCCATGGAAGTTAATAGAGAATGTCAGCAAGTGAAAGTTCAAACCACGGGAAGATTGTACGACTCGTAGGTTTGTGGTACGAGTCATACCAAAAGTCAACACTTAGCCAGATTTAGCAGAAACCAGCCAATATACAAGTCAAGGTATGACCCCTACAATCCTGTTACAGGTCATAGGTGAAGGCGACGACAATTTTTGGTAGTTTCCCTGTTTACTTAGGGGAAGGTTCCAATTATTTGTATAAATACTTTTTAGGTTATTTTCAGTAGAGAGACGTAATTAGATACACAATTGGAGGCGTGATTAGACATAATTGAGTTTTTCTTACATTGTTAACAATTAATTCAAGTCTTGGAGATTTTCTTGTTTGGGATTTCTTCATTGTTATTGAGGTTTTCTTCATCAATTCTTGCAATAGGTTTTCTTTCAATTATCGTTGTAAGTATTCAATTATGTGTTTGTCTATGAATGCTAATAACAATCTTACAATCACTGGAGGCTAAAACCTCCACAACTAGGATTGTGGAACCATGGTGGATTAATGAACTAGGGTTACATAAAGTGATTCGAAACCAATGCTAAACATTTATATTGTATTCTCTTCATCTTTAATGTTTCTTAATGCAGTGCAACGTTAAGACTTTCCTGAATTCTTTACTTGCTTGAACCTAGAGAAATAGAGATTAGGAAAAAAGAATTACAACAAAGTCTTGATCTTTATGGGTCATTGTATCACTTGAGCTGCTTTTGCAAATAGTTAATTTGGAACAAATTGATAATGGTTGAATTGAAATCGCTCATGAGACCTAACCTGATAATTGAGTATAATCATCCAATAGGGACGAACTAATCATTTGGATGAACCCTAGTTATTAGTTCTACAAGTAAGCATTGGGATAGATCACGAGTGTAAACCTGAAGTAGTTATGAACCCATGGGGAAAACTTACCCTAGTTAATTGCAAATCTTGATAAATAATAATTGATTTTCAATCTTTTTATTAATTGTTTTTATAAAACCCCCTTTTTGGAGATAACATACCTAAAAGCTTAAATACCTGCGATAGTATATGTATTACCATATTCCTTATGGGTTCGACCCCAAACTTTGTTGGGTTCTTCATTGACAATGTCCGCTTCATACTTTATCAGGAGTGTGAGTTTGAGCTTTATCAAAAAGTGGCGTTATTGCCGGGTAATGCAACTTAAGATTAGATTAATTGTTTGTGTTTAACTTTTAGTTGTTATTTCCTCATTTATGTTTTCTTTTTGTTTTTGACACCCATAGGTTGTCTCTTGGTGAATGCCAAGTACTCGATGGAGCGAAAACCCCCCTGATTCCTCTTGATCTTGAACTAGAGCGAACAATGCGAAAAAATTGAGAACCAGGAGCAAAGAAAGGTCTGTCTTGCTGAAGAAGATAGGAAATACGAGCTAGCTCGGCAAGAAGCACTTTAGGAAGCCGATGATGCTCAAGATGATGTCGTAAATGCTGGCAGCCGTGGAAGGGGCAATAGAGGCTAGAGATATGCTCCTCGGTTCTTTGATCAGGATAACCCAGATTTGATAAAGTCGGGTCAACTAGAGCTATCGTACCACCACCTTTGCCTGCTGGGACAAAGTTTGACATCACTAGTACCATGATACAGTTGCTGAATATGAAAGGGGTGTTTAGTGGTCATACAACAGATGATGCCAACTTGCACTTGATGAACTTTTTCGGAATATGCAAGGCATACAGGTTGCCCGATGTAAGTCAGGATGCAATAAGGTTGAGACTCTTCCCCTTCTCTCTTTTTGGAGAGGCAACTCCATGGTTATCGGAGTTGCCCAATAACTCCATTACCAATTGGAGGGAGCTTAAACAGGCTTTCCTAGAAAGGTTCTTTACACCCTCCAGGATGCTACATCTTAAGGATGAGATCTATAGCTTCCAACAACTAAAAATGGAGGCACTTCATGAAACCTGGTTGAGATTTAAAAAGAAGCTGACCAAGTGCCCAAACCATAAAATTTCAAATGAAAGTTTGTTGGAGATTTTTTATAGGTCCTTGAATAATAGCACAAAAGTTGTAGCGGATAGTATGGTGGGAGGAGCATTGATGAGTCACGCATGGGAGCAAGCTGCCATTATTCTTGACATAGTGACTAAGACTAACAGGGCCTGGCACACTAGGGAAGTAGAAGCAGTTGCAGGTACGTATGCTGTTGGTTTGACTGCAGACCAATGAAAGAAGTAGGAGGAGCGTGATCAGGAATTGGCCCACATACGCACATTATTAGACCTGCTCACAAGCATATCATAGGTGTTGGTTCCAAAAATATAAATGTAGTAGGAGCTCAAGGACAAGAACTGGGGCAGGAGCATTCAGATTTCGAGGAGGCAAACTTCTTGGACAAGCAGGTGGCTGGTTTTCGGGCCAACGCCCAAGGGTTTGGACTGGGTACTTAGTGTCAAGGTTTTGAAGAGAAAGGTCAAAACCAATATCAGGACAACTACAACCATAATGGGTATAGGGATAGGGGCCGAGGTCATGAGCGAGAAGGAGAATGGAGAAAGAATGATGGTTATCACAATGATCACACAAGTTTGTATGTTCCTCCTAATTCATGTGAGGGTGAGACTGGACCCTTAAGATTATAGAACATGATGGTTGAGATGCTTTAAAAGGTAAAATCCACTGACGATTAGCTAAGAGACATTCGGGCGGATATATCGGGTAAGAACCAAAAAGTTGAATCGCATGCCACTGCGATAGAGCAAATTGAGCAATAGCTGGGATAGATGTCGGCTTCCCTAAATCAGAGGTAGAAGGGAACACTTCCTAGCAACACAGTACATAATCCAAAGAAAGATAGTCACTGTACGATTGTGATAACTAGGCATGGAAAGACCATAGTTGACCCCCCTGTGCCGGTTGTAGTTGAGATGACAAGACAAAAGGAGATAGAGATTGTGGAAGATGAGGTTTTTGAGCAAGAGCTTAAGGAAGAGGCTGAGTTGACAAAGGCTCCAGTTGGTGCAAAGGAGTATAAAGCTGAAAAGAGTAAGAACCAAAGGGGTACGCAAATTTATAAGGCTATCACTCGACCACCGCCACCATTCCCTCAAAGGATGAAGAACAAGGCGGAAGATGGTAAGTTCCAAAAATTCCTCTCTATGCTTAAACAGTTATCGATGAACATAGAATTGGTCGAGGCATTTCAAGAAGATGTTGGGATATGCCATGTTTATTAAGGACCTTGTTACCAAGAAAAGGTCCATGAGTTATGAGCCAGTAGGCAACTTGCATCATTGCAGTGCCATAGCTTCATGGGTCCTTGCTCAAAAGAAGGAGGATCCAGGTGTCTTCACCATTCCGTGCACGATTGGTGATTTTGAGTTTGCGAAGGGACTTTATGATTTAGGTGCAAGCATCAACCTGATGCCATTAGCTGTCATCAAACAACTAGGATTAGGAGCCCCCACACCGACGTCAATGCGGCTATTAATGGTAGACCTTACAGTTAAAAGGCCAGTGGGGATCTTAGTTGATATTCTTGTCAAGGTGGACCGTTTCATCTTCCCAGTGGACTTCGTAATCCTTGATTGTGAGGTTGATTTTGAGGTCCCCATTATCTTGGGCGACCATTCATAGACACTGGGAGTTCCTTGGTAGATGTGGAAGCTGGCCAACTTAAGTTCAGTCTAAACAAAGAGGAGATCACTTTCAATGTTTATCGGTCAATGAAGCAGCCCAATGAGTTCAGGGTTGTCTCAGCAATTGATGATGATTCTGAGTTTCTTGATAAATTTTGAGTAGTCAAGAGACTTGTATCGTGCTGCGATGTTAAACCAGGTGCTTCTTGGGAAGCAACCCATGTGGTGGTTTGGTGAAGTCTGAGTTACCAGACCACCTGCGTCGTGCCGCGACTTTAAATCAAGCGCTTCTTGGGAGGCAACCCAAGTAACTTAACTTTTGTGTGTTCAATGTGAAGGTAAAACAAAAACAAGTGGGAGAAATTTTAGACCAGACCAGTATTACGAGCCTCAGTATGACTTGTAAGAGGAATGTACGGGCCGTAACACCAGTCGTGGTAAAAAGAAGAAGAAACATTTTAGGCTCCAGCTGGTTACGACTCGTACCATGTTTGTACAGGTCGTAGTACTCACTGTAACCATGAATTTTGCTAAAGTGTGGAATTTCAGAGAAAGTGACTTACGAATCATTGTACAAACCGTACCACCATTATACGGGTCGTACCTTAAACTTATAGGTCCCCAGGTAAGTTCTCTCAGTCGTCTGCAACGAGTTCAAGGGACGAGCCATAGGTCTGAACTACGGCTCATGGTATGAGTCATGACGGGCTAAATAACTTACTTTGACCCAGCTTGACCCAGATATCCAAAATTCCTCCCTAACCTATTTAAACTTGAATTTTGTCAATATTCACTCCCACGCAAACATACAAAATCAAACCCACCATTCTCACACCTGTAAACTCAAAGATTCGAAGTGATCAAACTTGAAGTCGTGCAAAATCTCATTTGCACACTCGCAATTCCTACCCTAACCACTGAATCAAGCAAAAAGTCAAGCAAACACTTGAAGCTTCAGTAATTTGTTAAATACTGCAACAAGCTTGACTTGTAAGAAGTACCATTGAAAACTGTGATACCTCGAACTCAAAAACAATGGGTCGAGAAAGATAATCGATAGCTTATGCGAATATATTGAATGGATAGGAACTGAAATTGCTCGAACAACTGAACCTCACTATTGACACTGTGTTAGGGGATGTGATGAATGTTGGGAATGAACTGGGTAAACCTAAAATGGTCATTGATTGCATAAAATGGGGAAGTCTGAGTACCCTAAGAAATTAAGTGTTTACCTGAACAACAAAACAAAGATAGAGAGGTGAGCAGGCTTCACGAGTCTTCCTACGACTCATGATTTCATACCACGACTCGTATGATGACTCGTTGGGATTGTCCCAGGTCAATAAAAATGTAAGTGTTGGTATGAATCCTAGTACAATTCGTAGGATCCCACTACGAGTCATACCTGGTGATCGTACCATAAGGCAGTAAGGGTCAAAATCCAAAGAAGATTGTACAACCCTAACTACGACTAGTGAAAATAAAGTAAGATCCGTAACACGAGTCGTAGAAAAATATAGAAGAGTAAAATTCAAGGAATCCCTCAGTACAACTCTTAGTACGAACCGCACCATCATGGTACGAGTCGTAACTAGGAGTCGTGACAAGACTGTTATAAATCACGAGTCTTAGTACGAGTCATACCACCATTACGACTCGTACAGTAGACTCGTGGAAAACTTCAGAGGGTATTTTTATTGATTTCTTTTTCTCAGATCATACACACTAACCCTTTTTTAAATAGGTACAATGACAAAGAAGAAAAGAGAAACCAAAATTGCCCAGGACAAGAGAGCTAGAGGGAAGATAGCTGTTTGGCGAGCATTGAGAGATGAGCCCTCTGAATGTGATCAAGCAGGAAGCTCCCCTAGTGATTCAAACCAAACTCCTCCTCAGGAGGATAGATGGGGCGATTCGGGTGAGATCCAATGTAGATCCAACTTTCGATTCACTCGTGAAGTGGAAGAGTATAGAGTTGAGACATCAAACACTGATGAGCCATGGACCACTAGGGCTCAAGCAAAGGCACAGGCTGAAGCCACTTTTGTTGCTCCGGTCACTGCTCCCCCAGTTTGAAGAGGAAGTAGAGGAACAAGTTCAAGAGTCCGGGAGTGACTCTAATGATGATGAGGGTTTCGAGGAGGCCCAATCCGTAGATGGAAACAATGAGGAGGGTCTAAAGAAGGAGATGATGCGGAGGAAAATGAGTAGGCTCAGCCTACATGAAGGCGTACTATGAGGTTGTAGGTGCCCGAGGCATAGGAGATTTATGAGTAGGGCTTGGCGCTCACATCCAAGAAACACCATAGGTGTAGTATCCAGGAAGAACCGCGGATCCTCATCACCTATGACTTGAATGGGGTTAAGGAGATGAAGCGGATCTTTAGCTTCTATAGGTTCGAGTGGATGGCTAGGACCCCTGACCGATAAAGTCCAGAGATGGTCAGGGAGTTCTATGCCAATTATTATTCTACATTGGAGCAGAATGCACAAACTGGAAAGCGAATGAAGGAGCAACCCAAACTTGACAAAGTATTAACCGGGAGGCAAGAAGTCACGATTTCTGAGAAAACATTTCCCGGATGCTCTATAGGCCGCAATTCATTGCTCCATAATCCACAGTAGAGTTCAACCACTAGATAGATTCCATGAAATGTGTAATGAGGAGAGACAGAGCCAGCTCAAATGGTTAGTTGGAGTCATAGCAGAGAACAAGGAGGAAGCTGAGTGGGTGGATGATGGAAAGCAAGTCACCAAATCTTCGTTGAACTTCATAGCGAAGTCCTACTGCGTCCGCCATAGACTGATGCCGATTATAAATGATAATACACTTAACGCAGATATGGCAGCTCTGGTAGCATACATCATGTCCCGATATGAGATATATATCCCGAGGCTGATAGTAAATAAAATTTGGGATCGTGCTCTTAGGTTGAGCACCACTATGCCATTTTCGAGCCTTATCTACCAAAAGTGAAGAGACGATGGGGTCCAATTGCTGAAGGATGTTGACATTGAGATCGGAGGCCAAAGGACGATAAATATAGGGCTGATCTTGGATGAAATGAACTCGGTGAGCTAGGATAGACTTCCAACTGCAGTCCCGGTACCATGAGCATCTGAGGGTGAGCAGGTTAATGCCCCCACCACAGTGGAGCAGGACGAGACACCAGCTACAGAGGCCGGTCATATAGAGATAGCTCCCAACACTTCTGAAGAACATCCGATGGGTCTCCCGAGCCAAACACTAGCTGGATATGTTTTGGTCCCTCACGACATCCTCAAAAGTTGGCAAAGAGGCTGACGGTGGCTGAAAGGAAAGTGCATTCCAAGATGGAGAACATCAAGCCCTGGGTAAAAGCAGAAATTGAGGAGGCCATGAGGGGTTTCATGGTAGGATTGACGGATTTGAGCGCCGATTCAATGAGCACTTAGTGGGGTAGGCGAACACTAGTAGCCTCTGGGAGGAGTTGGGGGTTCTACGGAGCCAAGTGACCGAGCTGTAATCGAGACAGCCGGCGATCATAGCAGACCCCACTCTTCCGAACTTAGATGCTAAGCTCGATACTTAGACTTGGAGGCGTAATGGGTCCCGATGGTTATTAGTGGAGGAAAAGGAAAGAAGAGAGTCTTGGATAAAGATGAAAATGAGCCCTCAAAGAATAAGAAAAAGAAGGAAAGGAAAGAGAGAAAGAGGGTGAGAGTAGAGAACCTGCAAGCTCACGATGCACATATGTCGAAGTTGCAGGAGTAAGCCAGAGGAGCGGGGAGATCCACTATTTCCCAAAGAGTGATCGTGGGTGGCGAGGACCCTTCGGGGGAGCCACAATCAGCCAGAATTGATCCTGAGGTTGCGAAAGCAACCAAGCATGATGCGGGGGTAACCAATCCCTCAATAGATGTACAATTGAGTGCGCCGGCCACCACTAGCGCCACGGATGCAGTGGAGGTACCACCTCTTTAGGATAACAAGAGTGCTTAGTGCGCCATAGGTATGTCCCTTTTGCTTATGCTTATATATTTTATTCTTCGAGGATGAAGCATGTTTTTCAAAGGTGGGAGGTGTACTTGTATTTTTTGGGATTTTTTATTCATTCGAGGGTTTTTCTTTCCGTGTTTCTTTTTTCTCGGGCATGCTATCTAGTAGAACCGGCATGTTTAGGTTGTTTTTGTTTAATTAGAAGTAGCTTAGAATTACTTTGCATCCAATAAATGCACTAGTTTGATGTTTTTAAAAAAATTGACCCTGTTAAATTTTTTTTATGTTAGTTGTGTAGTGTAATTACAATTGCATGACTTTTGTGGATCTTTGTATGGCAGTTAAATTATAAGCATGAGTATTTGTACTTTAGTCGTGCATGAATTGGATAGGCAGATTCAATGCAAACCGGTACCATGAGTGAGTGAGGTTGTATACCTAGTTAAATACTGCTTAGAGGATCTAGAACTTGCCCAGTTAGTCTTTGCATAGGATTTAGGATAGTTGGTTAGGAGATGATCTTAGGATGTTCTTGATTGTCAGCCACTTTAACCTAAATTACCCTACCAAATGATGATGAATCCCTTGATCCCGATTTTGAGCCTTATATTGGCCATTTTTCTCTGATTAATTTTTAACCTTACCCATTTTTTTATAATGAACTTGTTTTGGCCCTGGTCCCTCCTTGGACATTGTGAACCTCAACCCAGGCAAAATGCCTAAGTTGAGGGTGGCTATAGTAGGGGTACATAGATTGTGGGGAGGTGAAAAAGGAAAAGAAAGGGAAAAGGTCAAAGATGAGGTACGGTGTGACAAGAAAAGAAGAAAAAATATCTAAAAAAGAAAAATGAAAAGAAAATAAAAGAGAAAAAGGAATTTAAAAAAAAAAGAAAGAAAAACACACCACACCCATATATTGCATGAAAATGAAGAAAAGGGAGGAAAAAGTTGAAAATTTTAAAAATAAGGTAAAAAGTGTAAAGTGGAGCCACAAGTGTGTAGTGACAAGGATGGTTTAATCACCTATTTCCATATTTATCATACCCAGCCCGACTCCTATATTATAAGTCGAACAAAGTCCTATAGTGATCCTAGTTTAGCTGTCCAAGGAGCCGAAATAGAGGAAATAAGGGCAAGCCTATGGTATCCGATGTGCAGTATTTGAAACTTCTTTGGGAGAGTGAGAGTCCATTTGTTTAGTACCAAGTTCATCATATTATATATTTGTGAGTGTTAGGGACTTCATTTGTTGTGAGGGTACCTGGTTTGTGTTGTATTTTACTAATTATCTGAGTGAATAGCATTGGTGATTACTCAACTCTCTGTTGATAGTTGGATGCCATATCTTGATCTCTGTATGTCATTGATTATGGTTACATGTGTGCATAGATAACTTAGTTTGAACGAAAAAAGGGTCATTAGTTGATTATGGTTCATAGTGCAAATTTTGTTGTGTTGGTTGTAGTTATTCTAGGTTTCCTTTCTAGTTTACCATCGTTTTTAGTTTTTGTTTTCTTTGCCTGAGGACATGAAAAAGTCTTAAGTTGAGGATGTTGATGTGCTGTGAGTTTACAATATTTTTTATGCTTAAAATTGAGAAAATAGCATGGACTTAGGTGTGTTTATTTGGATATGAGGTACTTTATTTTCAGGGAAAATAGATGTTTGAGATGAATTGTGCAAAAGATGGAGAAAAATGCAGAAAAGTGGCTTAGTACGGATCTAAATATGAGCCTTACCATCCTGGTATGGGTCGTACTGAGAATCATGGAAAGGTCCAAGAGCAAATTGTGAAGCAAAGGCAAGTTAAGGCTCCTGGTAAGTGTCGTACCATGGCAATCGTGGAAAATTCTAGGAGAAATTGCACAAGCCAAGTATCCTGGTATGGGTGGCCATCACGAGTAGTGATACCTACCTAAGACTCATACGAAGACCGTGGAAAAGACCAGAAGAATAGAAGACTGGCAAAACTCAAGGTACAAGAAGGAGTCACAGATCGTGTAACTGAGGTACGAGTCATACCATACCATCCGCACAAGTTAACAGAGAATGCCAGCAAGTACAATTTCAAACCACGATAAGATTTTATGACTCGTAGGTTTGTGGTATGAGTCATATCGGAAGTCAACACTTAGCCAAATTCAGCAGAAGCCAACCAATGTACGAGTCAAGGTACGACTCATACAATCCTATTATGAGTCGTGGGTGAAGGCGGCGACAGTTTTTGGTAGTTTCCCTATTTACTTAGGAGAAGGTTTCAATTGTTTGTATAAATACTTTTAGGTTATTTTCAGTAGAGATACACAATTGGAGGCATGATTAGACATAATTGAGTTTTTCTTATGTTGTTAACAATTAATTCAAGTCTTGGAGATTTTCTTGTTTGGGATTTCTTCATTATTCTTGAGTTTTTCTTCATTAATTCTTGCAATATTCATAGCAGGTTTTCTTTCAATCATCGTTGTAAGTATTAATTATGTGTTTGTCTATGAATGCTAATAAAAATCTTACAATTATTAGAGGCTAAAACCTCCATAACTAGGATTGTGGGAACCGTGATGGATTAACGAAATAGGATTACACAAAGTGATTCAAAACCAATGATAAACACTTGTATTGTATTCTCTTCATCTTTAATATTTCTTAACTAAGCGAAAAGTTAAGACTTGCCCGAATTCTTTACTTTCTTGAACTTAGAGAAGTAGAGATTAGTGAAAGAGAATTACAACAAAGCCTTGATCTTTATGGGTCATTGTATGACTTGAGCTGCGGTTGCAGGATATTATTTTGGAACCAATTGATAATGGTTGAATTGAAATCGCTTATGAGACCTAACCCAGTAATTGAGTATAGTCATCCAATAAGGATGAACCAGTCATTTGGATGAACCCTAGTTATCAGTTCTACAAGTAAGCATCGGGATAGATCATGAGTGTAAACCCGAAGTAGTTATGATCCCATGGGGAACACTTAACCTAGTTAATTGAAAATCTTGATAAACAACAATTGATTCTCAATCTTGTTCTATAATTGTTTCTATAAACCCCCCTTTTTGGAGATAACATACCAAAAAGCTTAAATACCTGCATTAATCTATATCTTACCATATTTCCTTTGGGTTCGACCCCAACCTTTGTTGGGTTATTTATTGACAACGTCCGCTTCATACTTTATTAGGAGTGTGAGTTTGAGCATTATCAGTCTCCCTGATCCACTGAGGGTGACTATTACCCTCTCATGCGGCTGTGCCAATCAACCTCGTTGTCACCTTTCTCATCACAGACATACTCTAAAACAATAACATGATTGAGATATCACAATACTTATGACCTTGCTCTATTGCACGAACTATTAGTAAAAGAAGTGAAACAACTCCTAAATGTCCTATAGCCTCTTGATTATAAGTATGGTGCACAACATACCTATAAACAAGACTTTACTAGACACAACTTTGTGGACTCCCTAGGACACAACATTTCTCAGATACCAAGTCTTTCATGCCCTAAAACTGTGGTAGGACAACTGGCACTCGATTCGTGATTGATCGAGAAGCTGGCTATATAGCGTCTATAAATGTAATGCTAAGGCTGACCAAGCCACCTGTCACAACCAACCAAGATAAATAATGGACCCATAAGGTTTTGACAATAACAAATAAGCAACATGGAAAGCCGACAAGGCTACAATAAAGCTAAACAGAGCATTGAAAAATCAAAATGACTACACAACCAAAACAACTATACAAACTAGTCCACATCAGCCTCTAAAGAGTAAACAAAGCTAATGCACGGGACAGGGCCCTAACCTACCCATACTGTACACAAAACTCAAAATAATCAAAACTATGACATGGCTCCTGGAAGAGTGGAGCATACCACTATTCCGTTGAAATCTGGCTCCTGCTGCATCTGACGCTCTAAGCCTCAGCCTGTACTTGCAGCACGATTGCAGGATGGGTCCCCAAAAAAAGGGAATTCAATATGATTTAAATGCACTAGTATGTAAGGATAAAAACTATAACAATGATAACTGAGCCAAAAATAAGAAATAGTAACAACCCAAAATTCTGGAAACCGAAACCTGATAATAACTCAATATTGAAGTGTAAATGCAACTAAGTAATGCACATGAAAAACTATAACTGAAATGCTAGCAGTTAGCTGACCATAAATCCATATAAAATCCATCTAGTCAATGTACCACACTAGGGTAAAATTAAAAATGCCTCCAGTCGATGTGCCATACCGGGGTAAAATCCGTCTAGCTGGTGTACCACACTAGGGTAAAATAAAAGTACCTCCATCCGGTGTACCACACAAAGGTAAAATCAATAAATCTTAATCATAATCATAAATGGAGCCGATATGGCTTATACTAGGTCAATTTAACATGTATAGCATAGAAATGACGAATACTAAATCTGTGGCCTACATAGGCCTCCATCTTAACGCAAAACTACAAGTGAACATATATATTATGTAAAGCTAGAAAATAGCACTGAAATTCATATATTAAAGACTCGTATAAATCATAAGGAACTACGGATGGCCAAAGAGTTTCAACAAAATTTACAGATCATGTTCAAAGGGACATTCGAGTTCGGAGACTCACTAGTTTGTCATTCGACTTTTGGGAAAGGGATTATGAAGTCTCCCCTTGGGCTGACATATCACGTAACATACACATAAGATAAAGGATAACCACAAAAAGGTAGTTCTAGTTTAGTAAGCTCATTTACCCTTGATGGATCGCAACCTTGATCCTTAACTTAGATTCGTTTAGCCATCATTGTTTAGCTTTTCTTACTAAATCCTCCGAGAAACTAGAATGCCAAACATATTAAACATCACATATGTAACATAATGTAAAGGATCAGATCGGGGTCTTCAGACTCAATCTATAGCTACGACAATCATAATATGAAAACAAATATATGTAAGACATTTTTGTGTAATACCCTGAAAGTTCCTAAGACTAGACTCTAGATTTGAAATGTGATCAGCAGGAAAAGTTGGAAAATTGCTTCAGTATGAAACGAGTCCTAAGTTGGTAGTATGGGTCATAGGAACACCCATGGTTCAGATTAGAGATTTTGTTCCCCAGACCACGAGTCCCTACTACAAGTCGTAGTATATTAGTATGACCCATGATCAGGAGTTGTAGCAAGTCTTTGGAGTTATCTAGTGATTGATTGTACGAATGATGGTATTGTTCGTAGTATAGTGCTATGGATCGTAGTAGGATTCGTGAAAATATTCAGAGGATCAGAGGTCTCATACTTGGTTAGTATGGAACGATACCATGAGTCATAGCAGGATTTTACGACTCATGGTAGGATTCATGACAGCTGACAGAACAGTTTATCTTCGAATTCATCTAAGCTCCTAAATTCCTAATGACGTTGTTTTAAGCTATGAAAATAGGTTTTTAAGGAAGTTTAACCTATTCTAATTCATTCAAATCCCATGAATGCAAGTTCAGAGGTGTTTAGTTGAAGATCAAGCTTGAAATTCCTCAATGCTTCCCCCAAACCCCTTGGGCTTTCAAGGTCATGTTTTGATTCAACTTACCCAGGTATGTAGGGCTTCAAGTGAGAGTTTCCTTTCACTCTCATGCCCAAATTTCTCCTCAAGTTCATGAATTCATATCTCAACTCAAGTTGATGATCTTATGGAGTTTTAGCTCAATTTCATGAAATTCTCTATGATTTGTTTATGGGTTAATTCCCTTCATGTTTCAAATTATGTTTTAGAATTTATGAGCAGATTTTATACCTATTTTTATTATAAAATTCATGATTTTAAGTTTTAGAAAATTATGCCCTATTATGCAAGTTTCATGAAAAGTCAAGTTTATGATTTATGATTTCAAGTATGATGAGATATCTAGCATGATTGAACGTTTATAAATTTCTATGTATGAATCTATGATTTTGACTTATGAAGTCTATTTAAAGTATGCATGATTTTAAGATTTGGGCAAGCCCACACAAGTTAAGTGTGTTTTCACAATTTGTCCAAGGCTAATAAGATCATATTATCATATGTTCTAGATTCAAGAATCCCCATATTTAGATTTTAGACTATGCATATGATTATGATTTTAGCTTCATTGAAAAATGATGGGAGCCTTATGCATGTTTTTGGGAGTAGTATCTAGCATGGAGTGGGCTTGGGATTCCAAGGTTTTCCCGTCTTAAAACTACGCATCAACATAGATATATTTATATTTGGGACTTCTTAAGAGAGTTTTCCCCGCCCGCCAAAGGGCCTTCAGCTTGATATTGATATCATGGTAGCGTCCTTAGCCCTGACAAGGTTTTGGATGGCTCTGTCCACTTGAGTGTTATAGTTAGGGCGTCACATAAGCTCTATCATGATGGTGTTGGTTGTGACGATTCCTCCTATTTTTCCTCATGATTTCAGTTATGTATGTTTATTACTTATGATATTATGTTTTTAGTAGGTTTGACCCAATGATCAATTCATAAGTTTTTACTTATGATTTCAGTTATGGCAAGCCATATAATGTCTATTTTCTCTTTGGATCATTCTATTCAGATATGATATTCAGCTTATGACTATACAGTATTCAAATTTAGATTTTAGCGTGCAGTCCTTACTCTCATGATCTTATGACTTATGTTATATGCACGATTTCAGTTTATACTTACTCAGCATGTTTTAATTACCTTGCATACTCAGTACATTCCAAGTACTGACCGCATACTCTATGCTTTATCATTTTATGATACAGGTTTAAGATATCAGACTCAGTTCCGCCATTAGCCCAGTTTCCCGCAGCCTAGTTCATTTCCCGCTATGGTGAGTCCTCATCCTTCGAGGACCTTCAGTTTGATGTTGAGTTATGTTATTTTAGTTTTCATGTTTTAGTGAGCTAGTTGGGGATGTTGTCCCATAATCTCTTCAGACATGTTAGAGGCTTATCAAACAATATGTAGAATTTCAGCTTTGTCAGTGTTGACTCTATTATGACTGATATGTATTCATACTTCTGTTTATTCATGATTATTTTATCAGTTTCCACTTGATGTATGCTCTTTATCCGCTATATTCATGACATGGGTCGACTTGGAGCCATTCGTGGCTCTAGGTTTCGTGTCTCGATTTGGGGTCTCAGGTTGAGGTACGCTAGGCTGAATGTTCGGACTAGGGATGAAGTTTTTTTGGAGCTNCTATATTCATGACATGGGTCGACTTGGAGCCATTCGTGGCTCTAGGTTTCGTGTCTCGATTTGGGGTCTCAGGTTGGGCCATGACAAACTTGGTATCAGAGCAAAGTGTCCTAGGATGTATGAAAGCCATGTTGAGTAGTCTTTTCCATGGGTGTGAAGCCCGCCACACTTATGGGGGAGAGGTTACAAGACGTTTTAGGAAATTTTCCTTCTTTTATGATCTATGTCGTGCGATGAAGTATCTCTCTGTCCTTCTAACTCGTGTTATATGCGATTTTAGAAATATGCCTCCATGCCGAGTAAATGGAAGAAGGAATAGCAATGGAAATGGACAAGACAATGGGAATAGAGATGGGCATCAACAAGCCCCGCTAGCACCAGCAAATCCTATACCTAAGCAGGTCACTCATGTCGAGTTTAGAGTGGAATTTCAGATTTTGGCACAGATGATGACCGCTCAGTTCAAACAGCAGGCAGTGGCTCATGTTCCTTAGAATGGGAATGTAGCGACGACAAGAGTACGAGACTTTCTCCGAATGAATCCACCAGAGTTTCTAGGGTCGAAAGTGGATGAGGACCCTCATAAGTTCATTAAGGAGGTCTGGAAGATCACCCAGGTTATGGGGGTGATTGGAGAGGAGAGTGTGGATTTAGCCTCCTATCAGTTGAAGGGGGTTGCTTACATATGGTACCGCCAGAGGAAAGATGGTAGGACAGTAGGAGAAGTTCCTGTGAGTTGGACGAGTTTATGACTGCCTTCTTGGATAGGTTCTTCCCAACGGAGTTGAAGGGGGTGAAGGCGGTGGAGTTCATCAACTTGAAGCAGTATCACAACACTGTCCAGGAATATGCCTTGGAATTTACTCAACTATGCAAGAATGTGCCTTAGATGGTTGTGGATCAGAGGGTTCATATGAACCGATTTGTGAATGAGACTCACTGATTCAGGAGTGCAGGACTTCCATGCTAAATAGTGACTTGGACTTCTCATGTTTGGTCATATACGCCTAGCATATAGAAGCAGATCAGATGAGGGAGAAGGAGAGAGAGGCCAAGAGAGCCAGGACAGGGAGTTTCGGATAGTTCCAGTAGAGATCTGGCAAAGCACATGGCCAATAGTCCTGTCAGAGATCATAAGCCCCATCACCATCATTAGCCAGTGTTCCATCCGGATCTAGGTGTGATTAACGGGGTAGAGCATCAGGCTCCAGAGGTCAGGGGAGCATGTTAGTAGAGCCCAGTATTCCAATTTGCGGCAGGTGTGGTAGGAGGCATAGCGGAGAGTGCTTAGCAGGTTCACGTGCTTGTTTTAGGTGCGGGAAGCCCAAACACCGGGTCTGAGACTGCCCTTCAGCCAAACAGGGCCATAGTAGAGGTCGTGACCCAGCTACCAGTTCAATAGCTCCACTAGCACGCCCAACTCAACAGGGTGCATCCACTAGTACAGGTGGTGGTCAACGTCAGAACAGATTTTATGCCCTCTCATCTTGTTAGGAGTAGGAGGTCTCTCCAGATGTGCTCAATGATATGTTACAAGTATTTAATCTTGATGTATATGCATTTTTAGACCCAGGGGCTACCTTATCTTTTGTGACTTCCCATGTTGCTATTAGTTTCAGAGTCAGTTCCAAAATCCTATCAGAACCCTTTTCAGTCTCTACTCTAGTCAGTGACTCAGTTATAGCTTGATGGGTATATAGGAATTGTCCTATCATAGTCCTTTAGAAGGTCACCTCAACCGATCTAGTAGAGTTAGACATGATTGATTTTGATTTCATTTTCGGTATGGATTGGTTGCATACATGTTATGCCTTAGTGAATGTTACACCCCGTAAATTCTTGACTTTTAATTGGCTTATTCGCATGTTGGTTAAGAGTTTTAGAATTCCATACATGCTATAAAAAGGCCTGGGGGAAGACCGGCCAAGCGCCACGTTGAAACATTGCAAGAGGAGGCCGGGCAGAGCCCCATCGGCGATGGCCAACGTGTCGCGGAGGGCTCACCTCCACGTTGGCCGGCGTGTCACGGAGGTGGGGTTCAGCCCCAAGTATATAAAGCCCCCACTTCGTTTTAATTTCATTTCTTTTAATTTTCATTTCCAGAATGAACAAAGAACAGAGAGGAGAAAGGGTTTTCATTAAAATTCCTTCCGATTACACCGCTAAACGCCCTCCAAACTCAAAATAACTTCGGGTACCGAAGTATAAAGCTGCAGAGAACATTCCTGCCAAGTTAGTTTCGTGAAATTAGGCCGGAGAATCGTCATCTTACCGAGCTAAGGTAAGTGGAATTGCTCCAAAATAGTGTCAATATACTCCTAGCCCTAAAGTGAGTATTTCTCCCTTTTGGACTTCCGAGAAATAGCGAGTTTTCAACTATTTTTCGATCAGTCAAAGTTTGGGCTATATATATATATTCAAAGTAGTGTTTTTGTCCGGAACATTGATGAGTTTAGTTCTAATTGCTATAAATATGAACGCAGTTGAAAGAAATAGCGGGATATTGGTCGAGCTACACAAGTTAGCCAAGAAGTCAGTAACTGAGGTATGTAAAGCCAATTTCTTCTGCAAGTTAGTAATTCTAGTATAGTAAAATAGAATAAATTCCAGAAGGAAGTTCCAGAAGCTGAGTATTAGGTATTTTTGTATTACTATGTCATATCCAGAATAAAAGTCAGTAAATCAGCATCAGACAACAAGATCTTATCCCGGACTCAGTTTAACTCAGTATAAGATTCAGTTTAATTCAGCAAGAGATTCAGAATAGAATATCAGAACATGGACAGTATTTTCAGATTTAATATACATGTTATATGTGATTACTGTTGCTTGTTAAGACTTGTTTGTGTTATGTGGGCACCCTTAGTGCTTCCTTGCTGCCCCAGGGTTAATAGTTGTGTCGACTCGCCCCCCAGAGAGTGAGGATACGTCACTCCAAGGAGTGGCATGCCGTCCACAGTAGGACGAAGATGGGATGTAGCATTCCCCATAGCAGGCTGATCAGCATTACAGTATACCCTATCGAGCGCTTG
>JACEIK010005696.1:88982-104876 GCA_018107945.1 Datura stramonium
CTTATCTTCTTCCAGTACAGTTAAGCTCGATACAAATTTTGCTATTCCAGACAGTTTTAGCTATCCTCTATCAATTCAGTAACTACCAGTTTACTGTTTATCTTTATTTATGTTCAGTTTTCTTTGCATACTCGGTACCAGTGGTACTGACGCCCGCTTGGTGGTGCTGCATTACTTGCCTGCAGGTACTCATAGACAAGGAGTCGATCCCTCATAATTCCAGCCAGCCACAGAGTCATCAACTCCTATCATCCGGAGCTAGACAGCTAGAGGTTTATTTCTTTTCTTTTTTTGTACAGTATGGGTAGGCCGGGGCCCTATCCCGACCATCTTATCAGTATTCTTAGAGGCTTGCAGATTGTATATCCCCTGTGGTTAGCGGTACCGGTCGTGTGAGGCCGTGTGCATGTTTGGTTTTGTTTATGATGGTTGTGTGGGGACTTATTCAGTTGGTAGTGGTGACCTTGTCGGTCACGTAGCAGTTTAGCACTTGTTTTCTTGATTCAGAGATAACTAGACAGCATGGTGGCCTTGTCGGCCCGCATAGGTTCCCTATTGAGTCAGTTGTTCTGGGTAGCTATTGTTATCTTATAGGTGACTATAGGCCTAGTCGACCGGAGGCTGTATTTACATTCGTTATATAGCCCGTTGGTTCCATGAACCCAAAGTTAGAGCCATCCTAGCACCAGAAGTGCTTAGGCTCAGTAGTCCAGTAGTCCAGGTCTCAGTAGGGAACCAGGTGCCAGCCATGCCTCCCAAGGCGGGGTGTGACAGTGAATTGTAGAATCGATACGGTAGAGTTCCAATTTTCGGGTTAGCCAGTTCTAGAATGGAAAGGTAGTTTATTTATGCATATAGGTCACTTTGTTTCCTATCTTAAGGCCAGAAAAATGATTTCTAAAGGTTGTGTGTACCATCTAGTTCAGGTTAAGGATGCGACGTTCGAAGCCTTTACTCTTCAGTCAATTCCTATAGTGTGTGAGTATCCTGAGGTGTTTCCTAATAATCTATCAAGAGTCCCTCCCAAGCGAGGATTGGCTGGTATTGACCTCCTCCCTGATATGCAGCCAATATTCATTCCTCCTTACAAAATGGCTCTAATTGATCAAAAGGAGTTTAAAGAGCAGTTGAAAGATCTTCTAGATAAGGTATTCATCGGTCCTAGTAAGTCCCCGTGGGGTGTGCCAGTTCTCTTTGTTCGGAAGAAGGAGGGTTCTCTTCAAATGTGTATTGATTATCGGCAGTTGAATAAGGTCGCAATCAAGAACAAGTATCCCCTCCCTAGAATTGATGACTTGTTTGATCAGCTTCAAGGTGCTAAGTGCTTCTCAAAGATAGACCTCAGGTACGATTACCACCAGCCCAGAGTTAGGGAGAGTGACATCCCGAAGACATCTTTTAGGATTCGGTATGGTCGCTATGAGTTCGTAGTATGTCTTTTGGACTAACGAATGGTCCTGCAGCTTTTATAGATCTGATGAATAGGGTGTTTAAGCAGTATTTGGATATGTTTGTGATTGTCTTCATAGACGATATTCTCATATAATCACAAAACTAGGAGGAGCATGTCGCTCATTTGAGGATTGTGCTACAGACTCTCAAGGATCACCAACTATTTGCTAAATTCACCAAGTGTGACTTTTGGTTGGCCTCAGTAGCATTTTTGATTCATGTGGTGTCTAGTGAGGGTGTACAAGTGGACTCTCAAAAGATAGCAGCAGTGAAGAATTGGCCTAGACCAGTTAGTCCTTTAGATATCAGAAGCTTCGTGGGCTTAGCTGGCTATTACAAGAGGTTTGTTGAAGGATTTCGTCCATTGCAGCACTGTTAACTAAGTTGGCCCAGAATAAAGTCAAATTTCAGTGGTCGGATACCTATGAGAAGAATTTTTAGGAGTTATAGACTCGACTCACTTCAGCCCCAGTATTGACCCTACCCGAGGGCATAGATGGATTTGTTATGTATTATGATACCTCTAGGGTTGGTCTTGGTTATGTGTTGATGCAACATGGTATGGTCATTGCGTATGCCTCTAGACAGCTTAAGACTCGTGAGAATAATTATCCGACGTATGACCTAGATTTGGCAACGGTGGTGTTTGCATTGAAGATTTGGAGAAACTACTTGTATGGGGTGCATGTGGATGTGTTCACAGATCATAAGAGCCTTCAGTATGTGTTCACTCAAAAGGACTTGAATTTGCAACAAAGGAGGTGGCTAGAGCTTCTCAAGGATTATGACACGAGTGTCCTTTATCATTCGGGCAAGGCCAATGTAGTGGCGTATGCTCTTAGCAGGCTGTCCATGGAGAGTGTGTCTCATGTGAAAGGTGGAAGGAAGGAGTTGGCGAAGGATGTGCATCAGCTTTCTCGTTTAGGGGTTCTCCTTGTGAATTCGACATATGGTGGTGTCATTGTTTAATATGGGTCAGAATCTTCATTGGTGCCCAAGGTCAAGGCTAGGCAAGATGAGGATCCTACCTTGGTAAAACCGAAGGATGCGATTCAAAATCAGAAGGTGGAGGTTTTCTCCCAAGGGGGAGATGGTGTGCTTTATTATCAAGATCATTTATGTGTTTCGGGTGTTGATGACTTAAGAGAGCAAATGTTGGGTGAGGCTCATAGTTCCTGATATTTTATCCACCCAGGTGCCACCAAGATGTACTGAGATGTACAATAAGTTTATTGGTGGAATGGAATGAAGAAGGACATAGCAGAGTTTGTGGATAAGTGTCCAAACTGTCAACAAGTGAAAGTTGAGCATCAGAGGCCTAGAGGTATGCTACAAGACATCAGTATCCCTACTTGGATGTGGGAGGAAATCAATATGTACTTCATCACAAGGTTGCCTCATACACATCAATAGTATGACTCTATTTGGGTGGTTGAGATAGGTTGACTAAAGCAGCAAATTTCCTACCAGTCAAAGCTACCGATTCAGCTTAGGACTATGCTTGATTATACATTCGAGAGTTGGTTCAGTTGCACAGAATTCCTTTGTCCAACATTTCAGACAGAGGTACTCAGTTTACCTCGCAGTTTTGGAGATCATTTCAGAAGGGACTTGGTACTCAGGTCAAGCTTAGCATAACTTTTCACCTGAAAATAGATAGTCGGGCCGAACAGACCATTCAAACTCTTGAGGATATGTTTAGAGCGTGTGTGATTAACTTCAAGGGTAGTTGGGATGATCCTTTACCTCTCATCGAGTTTTCTTACAATAAAGTTACCACTCCATCATTCATATGGCTCCATTTGAGGCTCTCTATGGATGGAGATATAGGTCACCTATTGGATGGTTTGAGGTAGGTGAGGCTACGTTGATAGGGCCAGATTCAATTCATGAGGCCATGGAGAAAGTTCAGCTTATTAGGGAAAGGTTGAAAATAGCTCAGAGTTATCAGAAATCTTATGCGGATGTTAGACGGAGAGAGCTTGAGTTTAAAGATGATGATTGGGTGTTCTTGAAAGTGTCTCCCATAAAGGGAGTGATGAGGTTCAGAAAGAAAGGGAAGCTTATTCCCTGATATGTTAGTCCATAAAGGATTGTGAGATGTATTGGCAAGGTAGCCTATGAGTTGGAGTTGCCAGTGGAGTTAGATTCGTTGTATCCAGTTTTCCATGTATTGTTGTTGAAGAAGTGCATTAGTGACCCGTCTTTGGTTGTTCTGGTGGAGGGCATAAGTGTGAAGGATAGCCTTACCTATGAGGAGGTACCTGTTGAGATCCTTGATTTTCAGGTTCACAAGTTGAGAAACAAAGAAGTAGCTTTAGTGAAAGTCTTGTGGAGGAATCATCTTGTTGAGAGAGCTGTGAGGGAAGCCGAAGCATATATGATGGCTGAATACCCTCATCTGTTTCCTACTAGCTCAGTTTCAACATGAGGTTCCATTTTCCTCCTTAGTATTCTATCTAGTCTCCTATCAAGTTTATGTATCTCAGCTCCTTCCATGTTCTAGCATGTATGTATGAATCCTGAATTCAGTTTAGTAATGTGTATCAGTCCAGAGTTAGTCACTCCGTCAGTTTTCATCTTTAGATGTTCAGTATTTGAAATTTCAGTTTTTCCCCAGCTTTTCAGTATGTTTAACCCACATTCAAGGACGAATGTTTCCAAGGGGGAGATATTGTAATACCCCAAAAGCTCCTAAGACTAGACTTGAGAATTGAAATGTGATCAATAGGAAAAGTTGGAAAATTGCTTCAGTACGACTCAACCTACGAGTCGTAGGTTGGTAGTATGGGTCATAGGAAGTCCCGTGGTTCAGATCAGAGATTTTGTTCCCTACACCGTGAGTCCCCACTACAAGTCGTAGTATGTGGGTACAACCCATGACCATGAATTATAGAAAGTCTTTGGAGTTATCTAGTGATTGACTGTACGGGTGATGGTACGGTTCGTAGTATGGTGTTACAGATTATAATAGGATTCGTGGAAATATTCAGAGGATTGGAGGTTTTGCAATTAGTCAGTACGGAAGGATAGCACGAGTCATAGGAGGACTGTATGACTCGTGGTATGAGTGGTGAGAGCTGATAGAAACTAATTGCAAAAGGATAGCACGAGTCATAGGAGGATTGTATGACTCGTGGTATGAGTGGTGACAGCTGATAGAACAGTTTTCCTGCAAATTCATTAAGGGTATTTTTGTAAATCCTAAGCTCCTAACTTCCTAATGATGTCGTTTTAAGCTCTTAAAAGAGGGTTTTAAGGGAGTTTAACCTATTCTACTTCATTCAACTCTCATGCATGCAAGTTTAGAGGTTTTCCATTGAAGATCAAGCTTGAAATTCCTCAACGCTCCCCTAAACCTCTTGGGCTTTCAAGGTCAAGTTTAGATTCAGCTTACCCAGGTATGTAGGGCTTTGAATGAGAGTTTCGTTTCATTCTTATGCCCAAATTTCTGCTCAGTTCATGAATTCAAGTTGATGATCTTATGGGGTTTTAGCCCAATTTCATGAAATTCTCTGTGATTTGTTTATAGGTTAATTCCCTTCATATTTCAAAGTATGTTCTAAGATTTATGAGAAGATTTTATACCTATTTTGATTATAAATTCATGATTTTAAGTTTTAGAAAATTATTCCCTATTATGCAAGATTCATGAAAAGTTAAGTTTATGATTTATGATTTCAAGTATGATGAGATATCTAGCATGATTGAATATTTATAAATTTTTATGTATGAATTTATGATTTTGACCTATGAAGTCTATGTTAAGTATGCATGATTATAAGAAGCCCACACAAGTTAAGTATGTTTTCATGATTTATCCAAGGATAATAAGATCATCTTATCATATATTTTGGAGTCAAGACTCCCCATGTTTAGATTTTAGACTATGCATGTGATTATGATTTCAGCTTTGTTGAAAAACGATGAGAGCACTATGCATGTTTTTAGGAGTAGTGTCTAGCACCGAGTAGGCTTGGGGTTCCAAGGTTCTCCGGTCTCAAAAACTGCACACCAACGTAGGTATATTTATATTCAGGACCTCTCAAGAGAGTGTTCCCCACCCGCCAGAAGGCCTTCAACTTGATATTGATATCTTGGTAGCATCCTTAGCCCTGGAAAGGTTTTGGATGGCTCTGCCCACTTGAGTGTGATACTTAGGGCATCACATAAGCTCTATCGTGATGGTGTCGATTGTGACGAGTCCTCCCATTTTTCCTCATGATTTCAGTTATGCATGTTTATGACTTATAATATTATGTTTTCAACAGTTTTGACCCAATGATTAGTTTATAAGTTCTTACATATGATTTCAGCTATGGCAAGCCATATGATGTCTATTTTATCTTTGAGTCATTTTATTCAGATATGATATTCATCTTATGACTATACAGGATTCAGATTCAGATTTCAGCATGCAATCCTTACTCTCATGATCTTATGATTTATGTTATATGCAAGATATCAGTTTATACTTACTTATCATGTTTTACTTACCTTGCATACTCAGTACATTCCAAGTACTGACCGCATACTCTATGCTTTATCATTTTATGATACAGGTTTAAGATATCAGACTCAGTTCTGCCATTAGCCCAGTTTCCCGCAGCCTAGTTCATTTCCCGCTATGGTGAGTCCTCATCCTTCGAGGACCTTCAGTTTGATGTTAAGTTACGTTATTTCAGTTTTCAAATTTTAGTGAGCTAGTTGGGGATGTTTTCCCGGCAGCTCTTCAGACATGTTAGAGGCTTATCAGACAATATGTAAAATTTTAGTTTTGTTAGTGTTGACTTTGTTATTTCTGATATGTATACAGACTTCTTCTTATTCATGATTATTTTATTAGTTTCTACTTGATGTATGCTCTTTAGCTACTATGTTTATTCCATGGGTACACTTGTACCCATTCGTGGTTCTAGGTTCTGTGTCTCGATCCGAGGTCTCAACTCGGGTCGTGACATTTTGGCTTCACATTTACTTATTCTAATATACTCTTACTAACTCAAGATTAATGCCAAGAGTTTCTAAATCTTTGGATAGAATCATACATACCCCAACATGAGTTCAAAATGTAGAAGTATAGGTCCTTTCAATGGTACAAAGTCGTGCTTGAAAAATAAGGAGAATGGCGCCTTTACATACCATGCGTCGACATGTTCCCTTAGCCAATTCTTCCTCCAACAACCAAAGTTAGGCCATCTTCAATTTCTTGAGATTTCAAATATTAAATAAGGATGTTTTAATCCATGTTATCCATCCAAAACTTTACACCAATTGCTGCCACAATACGATCAAACAAGGCAACATTTCAACACCTATAATCTAGCTTGTTTTCATACTTTTTAAGGGGAAATGAAAGGGAGAACTTACCTAGTTTTCTTTGTAAATATTTCCCATGAATATGGAATACATTTCCAGCTAAATACATCTGCTCCAACCTCAAGAAAAATGGTCAGAACTTCAAGAATTAAACACAAAGATGGCAACCTAGTTCAGCTTCCAATTTCTAGCTTCTTAGCTAAGATTTTGGCAAGCTTAAAAGGGTAGAATTGTTATCTTATTCCTTTTATCCAATCCCTAACAAAAGGGTGTAAGTATGCATCTTGGTACTGCTCCAAAAATGCAGCAAGAACACCCCAAACTCACTGCAAAATGCAGAAAAAACATCCACCAACACACTATATCGATCTTGCAAATGACCTCCTTTACTTGGCTTGTATTTGGATCAATTTTACTTGGTGTTTGCTCCTTGATTTTCCCTATTCTAGCTATTGGAAATGAGAGATAAATAGAGTTCTTAGCAAGCAGGTCCAATTGGGTTAGGATGGAAATGTTTTCCAGAAGTAAAATTCTGATTTTTAAGTAAGTAGGCGATGGAGGCGCTAGGGCATCACGCTCACGTCAGCGCTCAATAGTACTTCGGTAAAATATCCAATACTTTTTACTCAGAACTCCAATTGATAAGTGATTTAATTTTCTAAAAACTAGACTCAAAAAGCATTAATTGGATAGTTGTAGGACTCCTAACACATTATAAATTGGGAGATATGATCGTTTAAATTTGACTCTTATTTATAAACTTCACATACTCTTTGTTTTTCCCTTCGTACATGTTTCCCTCCTCACCTACGACTAATATACAGCTCGTACTTCCCTTTGCATAGCATACAAACATCAAATAATCACCAAAAATTTTATAGGGTGTAACAGGTAGCTCATAATAGTTTAGGTAGTGGAAGGAAGGTCATAGGACAGGCGCAGCTCCTATTGATTGGGATGAGTTTGTGATAGCTTTCTTGGATAGGTTATTTCCTTAGGAGATGAGGGAAACAAAGGTTGCTGAGTTCATCAATTTGAAGCAGAAACATGACATTCAGGAGTATGCCTTAAAATTCACCAGATTTCCAAGTATGCTCTGGAGATGGTCGCTAAGATAAGGGCTCACATGCGTTTGTATTGGGAGTCTCAGATTTAGTGGTCAAGGAGTGAAGGACTTCCATGCTTATCAGTGACATGGATATCTCTCTACTCATGATTCATTCCCAACAGATTGAGGAGGAAAAGTTGAGGAGAAGGAGAGGGAGATCAAGAGGGCTAGAATAGGGAACTTCGAGTTCTCACAACAGAGGACGGGTGGTGGGAATCACTCACAATCTCATCAGAGATGATCAGCCCTAACTCCATCATCAACTTGTGTTCCATCCAGGACTAGAGGTGATCAAAGGAGTAAAGCACCAGGCTCTAAGACTCAGGGGAGCATGCTCGGAGGATGCACTTTCCCAGCTTGCAATAAATGTAGTAGGAAACACCTAAGGAAGTGCTTAGTTGGTTCAGGCATTTTATTTGGGTGTGGTAAGCTAGAACCAAACTCAGGGATTGTCCTTCAGCTAGGTAGGGTGATGGTAGAGGTCGTTCCCCAACCACCTCTCTAGTAGCTATAACAACTCGCCCATCCCAGCAGGGTGCATCATCTACTGGAGGTGGCTAATAGTGCTAGAACTGCTTCTATGCACTTTGATCATGCCAGGAGTAAGAAAGTTCACCAGATGTGGTCACGAGTATGTTACAAGTTTTTCACCTTGAAGTTGATGCATTGCTAGATCTAGAGNTTTCCAGAGAATAACAGAGAGGACGAAGGAATACAGAGGGAGTAAGAAAGTTCACCAGATGTGGTCACGAGTATGTTACAAGTTTTTCACCTTGAAGTTGATGCATTGCTAGATCTAGAGGCTACATTATCTTTCCTGACTCGCTATGTTGCTATCAGGTTCAGTGTTAGTCTTGAAATCCTCTCAGAACCCTTCTTAGTCTCTACTCCACTTGGAGAGTCAGTTTTAGCATAGAGGGTATGCAAAAACTTCCCCATTACAGTTCTCTAGAAAATCACCTTAGCAGATCTAATAGAGTTAGACATGACTGACTTTGATGTTATCCTTAGCATGGATTGGGTGTGTTCTTTTTTTGCTTCAGTCAATTGTAGAACTTGAATAATGGAATATCGATTTCTGGGTGAAGCAGTCCTAGAGTGGAAGGGTAGTTCAACAGTGCCGGTAGGTTGCTTTGTCTCCTATCTTAAGGCCAAGAAGATGATTTCCAATGGTTGTATGTATCATTTAGTTCGATTTAAGGATTTTAAGTTCCAAACCCTGACTCTTCAGTCACTCCCAATTTTTTGTGAGTATCAGAGGTGTTTCCAACTGATTTACCAAGAGTCCGTCCTGAGCAGGAGATTGACTTTGGGATCGACCTTCTTCCTGACATGCAGCCCATATTCGTTCCTCCTTATAGAATGGATCTGGTTGAGCTTAAGGAGTTAAAGGAACAGTTTAAGGATCTCTTAGAAAAGGGTTTCAACAGGCCTAGTAAGTCCATGTAGGGTGCTCTAATCTTTTTCGTGTGGAAGAAACATGGTTCTCTCAAGATGTGCATTGACTATCGCCAATTGAACAAGGTCACAATAAAGAATAAGTATCCCGTTCCTAGGATTGTTGACTTATTTGACAAGCCTTAAGGCTCTAGTTGTTTTTCAAAGATAGACCTCAGGATCGGCTATCATCAGCTCCGAATTAGAGAGTGTGACATTCCGAAGACAACTTTCAAGACTCGGTATGGTCACTATGAATTTGTTGTTATGTCTTTTGGACTAACAAATGCTCCTACAGTTTTTATGGATTTGATGAATAGTGTGTTCAAGTAGAATTTGGATATATTCGTTATTATCTTTACGAATGATATCTTTGTGTACTCTTAGAGAAAGGAGGAGATGCTACTCATTTAAGGATTATGTTACAAACTCTTAAGGATTGTCAGTTATTTGCTAAGTTCAGCAAGTGTGAGTTTTTGGCTGAAGTCAGTTGCATTTCTTCGACATGTAGTGTCTAGTAAAGGTGTACAGGTAGACTCTCAAAAGATTGAGGCGGTGAAGAACTGGCCTAGACCTTTCAATCCTACCTATATTAGAAGCCTTTTGGGCTTAGCCAGCTACTGCATGTGGTTTGTAGAGGAATTTTCATCCATTGGCTCACCTTTGACCTAACTGACTTAGAAGAAGGTCAAATTTCAGTAGTTCGATGTTTGTGAGAAGATCTTTCAAGAGCTAAAGGCTTAAGTTATTTCGGCTCTAATCTAAACACTGCCAGAGGGCATGGATGGCTTTGTAGTGTATATGATGTCGTAGAGTTGGCCTAAGGTGTGTATTGATGTAGCATGGTATGGTCATCGCATGTGCTTCGAGACAAATTAAGACTCATGAGAAGAATTATCCTATGCACGACCTTGAGTTAGCAGCGGTGGTGTTTGCCTTGAAGATTTGGAGGAACTATTTTTATGGAGCACGTGTTGATGTGTTCACAGACAATAAGATCCTTCAGTATGTATTTACTCAGAAGAACCTAAATTTGCGGCAAAAGAGATGGCTTGAGCTTCTCAAGGACTATGAGGTGAGTGTCCTTTATTATTCAGGGAAGGACAATGTAGTGGTGGATACTCTTAGCAAGTTGTCTATGGGGAGTGTAGCTCATGTGGAAGATGGAAAGAAGGAGTTTGCCAGAGATGTCCATAGGCTTGCTTGCTTAGGGATTCGCCTTACTGATTTAACCGATGGTGACTTCATTGTTCGAAATGGTTTGAAATCTTTGTTGGTGGCAGAAGTTAAGGTGAAATAGGATGAGGATCCTACCTTAATTAAGTTGAAGGAAGAAGTCCGAAATAAAAAAGTTGATGTTTTTCTATGAAGGAGGAGATGGTGTACTCTGATATTAGGGTTGACTATATGTTCCAAATATGGATTACTTTAGAGAGCGGATGTTGAGAGAGGCTCACAGATCTCGATATTCTATCCACCTAGGTGCCACTAAGATGTATTGTGATCTACAGGAAGTCTATTGGTAGAATGGCAAGAAGAAGGATATGCAGAACTTGTGGCTAAGTGTCTGAATTGCCAACAAGTTAAGGTTGAGAACGAGAGACTAAAAGGTATGGTTCAGGATATCAGTATTCCTATTTGGAAGTGGGAGGAAATAAATATTCACTTCATTAAAGGTTTTCCTCATACACGCTGACAACATTATTCGATATGGGTGATTGTAGATCGGATGACTAAGTCGACACATTTTCTGCTAGTTAATACCATAGATTTAGTAGAGGATTATGCTAGACTTTACATTCTGGAGTTAATCAGGTTGCATGGAGTCCCATTTTCCATCATCTCAAATAAGGGTACTTTGTTCACCTTACATTTTTAGAAGTCATTTCAGAAGGGCCTTGTACTCAGGTTGAGCATTGCACAGCTTTTGACCGACATACAGATGGCCAGGCTGAACAGACCATTCAGGCCTTAGAGGACATGTTGAGAGCTTGTTTGATTTATTTCAAAGGTAATTGGTATGATCACTTGTCTTTCATTGAGTTTTCCAACAATAATAGTTATTACTTCAGCATTCAGATGGCTCCGTTTGAGGCTCTTTATGGGCGGAGATGTAGGTCCCCTATTGGATAGTTTGAGGTAGGTGAGGCTACATTAATTGGACCAGATTCAGTTCATGAGGCTATGAAAAAGGTTCAGTTTATTAGAAAAAGGCTGAGAATAGCTCGGAGTTGTTAGAAATCTTATATGGACGTGAGGAGAAGAGAGCTTGAGTTCACAATTGATGATTGGGTATTTCTGAAGGTGTCCCCCATCAAGGGGTGATGAGATTTGGTAAGAAAGAGAAGATTAGTCCCTTATATGTGGGTCCTTATAGGATTATGAGATGTGTTGGCAATGTGGCCTAGGAGTTGGAGTTTCCCACAGAGTTAACATAAGTTCATCCAGTTTTTCATGTGTCCTTGTTGAAAAAGTGCATTGGTGATCCAGCTCTAATTGTACCTGTAGAGAGCATTGGTGTGAGGATAGTCTCACTTATGAAGAGGTTCCAATTGAGATTCTTGACCGCTAGGTTCATAAGCTGATGAACTAGGAGGCCACTTCAATGAAAGTCCTTTGGAGAAATCAGCTTGTGGAGGGAGCTACTTGGGAAGCCGAAACAGATATGATGGCTAAGTACCCCCATATCTTCCCTTCCAACTCAATTCTAGCATGAGGTACTAGTTTCCACCTTAGTACTCAATTTAGTTGCATGTCTCTCAGTTCCTCTTTGGTCTTAGTATGCATGCATGTTCATGAATTCAGTTCAGTATATATATCTCATTTCGAAGTCAGCCACTCAATCAGCATTTAGTCTATAGCTTTTAGTTTTGGGATTGTAGCTTTTTCTCTATCTTTTTCAGCTCTATTAGTCTCCATTAAATAATGAATGTTACCAAGGGGGAGATAATATAACCCCCCAAAAGTCCCTAAGGCTAGACCCTAGATTTGAAGCATAAACCAGCAGGAAAATGTGAGATTTTCTCAGAACAACTCATCATAAGAGTCGTAGGATTTGATGAGTCATTAGTGGAGTCATGATGAGCCTCAGAAATTTCATCCCTCAGACCACGAGTCCACACCACCGAGTCATGGTAGAGTGGTATGACTCGTGATCATAGTCATTGTATGTGTCTGCCAAAAGAGTCCTGATGTAACGAGTCTTCTGATGACTCGTGGTAAGGAGGGACGAGTCATTGTAGGGGGACGATATATGAAGATTAGAGAAGTGAAAAATTAGGACCATCTTGGGATGGATGTCCACCACAAGTCGTGGTGAGAACCAATGACTCGTGGTGTGAGTCGTGATAACCGGCACGCAGTTTTTAAGTGAGATTTTCTAAGGGTATTTTCATAACTTTATATGCTTTTAACTCCTAAACCAGTTCATTTTGGGTTTCCTAAGGAGGGTATTTAAGGGTTAAATTAGCCAAAAACTCTCATTCCTCTCCAAACGTTGCAGATTGAAGATCAAATTCTCTCAAGGATTCTCAAGAAGCTAGGGTTCCTCTTCACAATTTCTCTTAGATCTCAAGTCTAGTCAAGAACTCTTTAAGCCCAGGTATGTGGGATCATAAATAGTGGATTTCTTCCACCCTCATTCCCAATTTCAAGTTTAATTTCATGAATTTAATTTCTTCAAGTCTCCGATTATGATTTTCATGAATTTCTAGGGTTAGACCCTTTTTGATGCCAAACTCTATGATCTCTTATGAAATTGATTCTCTCATGATTCTACTTATGATTTATGATTATAGTTACATGATTTTTATGAAAAACTCTCATGAATCTCTATTTCCAAGTTAGCTTGATTTACTCAAGTATGTATGAATCTTATGAATATCAAGCTTATGTATCATGGCTGTATTTTCAACATTGTTTTCATGGCTAGTTCACGTATGTCAAGAAGTTTATGAATCTATCATGTTATTTTAAACTAGTCCATTCAAAACCAATGTTTCATGTATGATTATGAGCACTATGTATAGTTTTGGGAGTAGTATTTAACACTGAGTAGGTTGGGGTTCAGAACACCTGGGTTTTAGAATTACATGCCACCGTAGGAGAAGGGGTCTTCGCTAGTAGAGTGTGTCTCACTTGCCCCTAGACTAAGGGGTCCTCGCTAGTTTAGAGTGTTTACCGTATGCGACTAGGCTCATCAGTGATATCACGCCTTCCTAGTTCTTACCCTTGGCGAGGTATAGACACCCTCCCAACTAGGGGTACAGGTCAGGCTCCACGATTCTCACTTGGAGTATGTCAGTTGTGAAAATCTCCCACTGTTTCTCATGTTTCATGTCTTTTCATGTTCAGGACTTATGATATCTTGTTTTACAGTATTTTTGACCCATTAATTAGTTTATGAGTTTTACTAATGATTTCAATTATGATGAACTTTATGACTTTGTTTTCAAAACCTTGGGGCATTATACTTTAGATTATGATGAACAACTCATGTTTTATGACTATATCACGGTCATGATTTTTAGCATATTGTCCTTACTCTTATGTTTTACTTATCTTCCATACAAAGTACATTCAAAGTGCTGATTGCATACTTTTGTGCTATATCATTTCATGATATATGTTCGGGTGATTCGTCTCAGCCTCGCTGCTAGATCTTCTTTCATCCCAAATTCAGCTTAGCCTTGGTGTGTCCTCATCAATCGAGGATGGTAGTTGTGATTCATTTTGCCTTTGTCCTTTCAGTTTTCAGACTTAGTAGAGCTAGTTGGGGACTTGTCCCTTCAGCTCGTCCTATGTTTAGAGGCTTTTCATATTATGATTTATAGATATTCAGTAGTTTGACTTGTTGTCCCAGTTGATGCGTTTATGATATCATAGACTTCTGCTTATGCTATATCTTATGATTTTTCCTCTTAGTGTATGCTTATGCTTTATGCATGTATCATGGGTTAGCTTGGAGCCATTCGTGGTTCCAGGACCCGTGTTACGTTCGAGGTTATGCTTAGGTCGTGACGGAAAACATGGATAGGAGTATCAAGAAAATACCGCATCATATTCAGACCCACAACAAAGTATTTAGACACATAAGAGAAAGTAGAATCCAAATCAAACAAAGTTGTAGCCATCTGGTCACAGACTAAAATAGTACTTGTGATAACTACATCTAACGCCTTCTCCTTAGGTCCCAAAAAAGCATAAAAGAGTGCTCTTCTGCCTGTCTGTGCTCCACCCTACTAGGTTATGACCACCTTGACCAATCTGACTACCGCCCTGATTAGGATGGGTTACAACCTCTACCTGCTGGGTGGCCACCCCGCCTAGGCTGAGGATGGTCTCTTCCATATGAACCACCTCTTCTACCTGCAGGAATCGAAGCACGGGGAGCTTATTGTTGAGCAATTTGACCATTCAGTCTGAACTTGGGGCACCACTTTCGAATATGCCCAACCTCACCACACTCGTGACAAACCTTATCTAAGGCAGGTCTCTATAGCCAAGGAGGTATAATAACCCCTATAATTTGAACGAACGAGCAATACACTCCCCACATAACCCGAAGAGTATTGGCTAGCCCTCAGCTAAAATCTACATAGCACACTGTATGGGCGTCTCGAGTACCTCTAAGAAACCGTACCATTAAAGAAGGAGCCACTGTAACTACCACCCCTGTGAGCCTTCTTCTCTGGATTCTGCACATAGTTGTTTTCTTGACCCCCTCAATATTTTGAACATACTATACTACTTTCTAGAAGGTTTTTCTCAAAGATACCATCTGTAGAGCTGACAACTGAAGCCCCACATTCAATCCTTTTACAATCCGTCTAATCCTCTCCTCCTCTGTTGGCAACAACTATAAAGCATACCTAGAGAAGAAGTCAAAATGGGCCTTATATGCTGCCAGTGACATACTACCCCGCTCAATGTTGGTGAACTCATCACGACTCCTATCTCGCAAGGTATGAGGAACGTATTTCTCTATAAAAGATGGAAAAAAATTGAGTCCAGTTCAACAACGATGATTCAACTAGCCTACACTCCACAAAAGCTCGCCCACCCTAACTTAACATCCCCAACAGCTAGAAGGTAACGAACTCAACCCCATATCTCTCCAATGCCCCCATTTTGTGGAGCCTCTCGTGGAAGTCTATGATGAACTCGTATGTATCCTCCAATTAGGTACCATAAAAGACGGGAGGCTTCATTATACTAAACCTCCAGAATAGATCATGCTCATCAGTAGTTATCATCGGTCCAGCCACCAACCTGGGAAAAACCCTAGTATCTGAAACCTCGCCCATCTGTGGAGATACGACAACAGCATGTTGCATTCCTAAATACTGACCTACCTTTCTAAAATTTTAATCCAACTGTATAATTACACATGCAATCAAATAGTACACTTGTAATTACACTATAAGTACATTATGACAAATAAATAGGTCATGATAATTACTATACTCTGTAATTACTAGACTTTGTAATTACTGCTCTAGTAATTATACTAATTCCATTTATCAGGTGACATTTCAACAGACGTATAGTTTTTTAGTAAGATTTAATGAGACACATAA
>JACEIK010005697.1:37246-59785 GCA_018107945.1 Datura stramonium
CTATGGCATTCATCTTATAATAGACTGAAGTCAACTACTCCACATATACATGTATATCATGCAACTTATGAAACAATAATAGCAACATACCTCTAGCTGCACAATCTGACTAAGTCTAAAATAACTGAGGATATCTGGCTTTCATATCATCTTCTGCTTCCTAGGTCATCTCCTCTCGGTTCTTATTTCCGCCACAACACCTTGACAGAAGCAACATCTTTAATTCTCAGTCTACGGATCTTCCGGTCTAGTACGGCTACTGGAGCTTCTTCATAAGCTAACTTTTCCAGTGATTTGAATCTCTTAGACTGGAACAATCCGGGAGGGCTCTCCTATACACTTCCTCAGCATTTATGCGATAAAAACTGGGTGAACGGATTCTAATTGCCTATCCTTCGGCAAATCTGACGAGGCCCAGTGAACCTTGGGCTGAGCTTGCTTTTCTTACTAAATATCGTCACACCCTTCATCAGTGAAACCTTCATGAATACCTAGTCACCCACATTAAATTCTACGTTTCTTTGTCGCGTATCATCATAAGATTTCTGGCGGCTCTGAGAAGTCAGCAGACGTTCCCTGATAAGCTTTACTTTTTCCTTCCGCACATTTTAACATGTCCAAGTTTTTATCTACCTGCCTGAAGTTATTATTCAGAAGGCTTCCACTTCCATTTATAGTGAGCCTCGAGAGTCTGAGTTGTATATTCCACTTAGCCACCAATTAGGTTACGAGGAACTGTTCTTAAGTTAACATATGTCACCGTCTGTTCTAACATTCTTTCCTAAAATTTAGTCGCAGATTGCGCCCCTCTATCAAAGTTTATCAAACACTGAGGCTCCACGCACTCCATCTACTTCTGGGGTATTTAATGTGGCATAAGTCTTAATAGAAATATAACTTCATATGGCGAGGCATGAATTGACCTCATTGGTCTTATTATACCGACTCAAATAAGGTCAGGCTGCACCTAGTGTGAGATAACCCTGTGACTGTATTCATATTAATTATTCTCCACTCCCCTGCAGACACAATCATTTCTTATACTAGATAACTCGGTTCCTACTATTTCACCTTTTCTGGTTTGTCACTGGGGTTCTGCTTCTATGATTTAATGATATCTCCTGTCTTCTCATACCATCTCATTATCCTTTTCGTTAAATTCTGGGGCGACGAACACATGTACCTCAACTATGATCTGCTAGCTGAAGTTCCATCACCCTTGGAAAGTGAGGTTAACATCCGGACCTTATGAACTTGCTTGTTATTATACTGAAGGTCCGTAACTGTCCGCTGGGCTTAATTTCCAAGCTGCACTAGATTAGAGTCTCCGTGTCAGCGCTCTCTTACCTCCCCCTTAGGCGGGCTTACCGCAACATTCTAGGCTACAATCTTACAGTCTCTTAACTGTTATCCCAAGGCTTAGTCCTCAATATACGATGTTCTATCGACCTGGAGGTGATTCTAATTTCCCCCCAAAGTTTGGTATTCCTGCTTTTCCCCTATCTTCCTTAGAGTGAGCTCTAGGGTTCTTGTACCTACCTTACATTGTCAATAACGTTACTGGTCAAGTCTCGGCCTATACTTCTTCTGGCTTGCAGTCGTACCCATTTTTATTCATATGACCTCCCTATCTTTCGATATCACAACTAAGATCATAACCATTATCTTGCAGGCATATCTTGCCGTCATTAGCATGCTACAGCGGATTCAGCCTTTTTCTTACTTGAACTTGACTATTATTGGGAGTTTATCACTGATGGATTTCTTACACACACTTCGAGTAAACTGGTAGTCTTACTTGCTCTTCTGACTTGTTACCGTGAGGGTCTGCACCACTTACATAATCATTGGGGCACCCTACTCTTTCCTAACACTTTCTGGAGTCAACAAATCCAATCTTTGCTTACTATTTACTCCAGGCAACATCGCCTCAATTCTTATGTCCTCTGCTTTACTGGTGTTACACCCCATAAATTCTTGACTTTTAATTGGCCTATTCGCATGTTGGTTAAGAGTTTTAGAATTCCATACATGTTATAAAAAGGACCGGGGGAAGACCGAATAAGTGCCACGTTGAAACATCACAAGAGGAGGTCGCGCAGACCACATCCGTGATGGCCAACGTGTCACAGAGGGCTCACCTCCGCGTTGGCCGGCATGTCACGGAGTTGGGGTTCAGCCCCAAGTATATAAAGCCCCCACTTCATTTTACTTTCATTTTTTTTAATTTTCATTTCCAGAACGAACAGAGGACAGAGAAGAGCGAGGGTTTTCATTAAAATTCCTTACGATTACGCCGCTAAACGCCCTCCAAACTCAAAATAACTTCGGGTACCAAGTATAAAGTTGCAGAGAACAATCCTGCGGAGTTACTTTCGTGAAATTCATCCAGAGAATCGTCGTCTTACCGAGTTAAGGTAAGTGGAATTGCTCCAAAATAGTATCAATATACTCCTAGCCCTAAAGTGAGTATTTCTCCCTTCTGGACTTCCGAGAAATAGCGAGTTTTCGACTATTTTTTGATAAGTCAAAGTTTGGGCTATATATATATATATTCAAAGTAGTGTTTTCTTTCGGAATATTGATGAGTTTAGTTCTAGTTGCTATAAATATGAACTCAGTTGGAAGAAATAGCTGGATATAGGTCGAGCTACACCAGTTAGCCAAGAAGTCAGTAACTGAGGTATGTAAAACCAGTTTCTTCGGCAAGTTAGTAATTCTAGTATAGTAAAATAGAATAAATTCTAGAAGAAAGTCCAGAAGTCGAGTATTAAGCTCAGTGTGAATTCAGTANTTAGTTCAGTCCCTGTGGGATCGATACTTGGCTTTACTTAAGCCACTTTACTACTTGTTCGATCACGTGCACTTGCGTGTAGTTACCAAACACCCGAACACCCTACATAATTGGAAATGGATTGATGCGAAGTTCCTTGAATACCCACAAAGAAATAGATGGAAACTTGGGGAGGAAGACCTTGAATCTATCAAAAAAATCTCTAAGATTTTGCAAGAGAATGGGCATGCATAAAGGAATTAACTCGTCTTATCACACTCAAAAAATATCAAAAACGACATAGTTTTAGGGTCTCAAAACTTGGAAAAGTCGAAAATTCCCTTAAAATTATTTCCCTGAAAACTGTTCCGGGCAGTCAAATAATCGATCCAACGGGTCGTTGCTCGACACCACGACTCATGGTATTGAGTCGTTAGGTCCACTGCCTCATGACATATCTTAGGTCCTTCCCACGACTCATCAAGATGATTCGTTACATCAAATGACGGGTCGTCGAAACGACCGTCGTCAACTCATTGACCAATCTGACTTTCCTTTCCACGAGCCTCACCACGACTCGTGCTGTCTTCCAACGAGTTGTGGTCTCAGTTCGTTGTAAGCACTGGACATTTCTACCCACAAACAATGACTAGAAACAACGGGTCTTCACTTCTCACCACGGATCTTGGGATGCCCCGTGGGTTCCCCATCATCCTTAATTCAGTCCTTCCAACGACTGGTAAAAAAGACTCGTTGTTCCTGACAAAGAGTCATTACACCATCTGTTGTCACCACTGCCTCCCTAAACTACCATACCACGACTGCTTATGACGACTCATGGTATCCAACCACGAGTTTCAAAAATAAGACTTTACTTTAGCTTTTGAAACTCATGCTCAAAATCATACTTTCTTTCTAAAAATCTCTTCTTGAAAACTCTTTTAAAAATCTTCTCAACTTTATGAATATAATGCAATTAAACTCAAATCAAAATACTTTCAAAATCATGATTTTGTGCAATAGGGTTCATGGGATAAGATACATGAATAGATCATCAGCAAATAACTCAATAATTCTAGAGAATGTCATCATTAAACATCAAGAGAATAATAATCAATAACAAGAGAGATATAATTCAATTTGAATAACTCAACAATGAACAATTCAATAGATAGAGAAGAAGACAATTCAAGAATTTGGGTAAAAACCTAGCTTTATTATCAATGAATTTTTGCATAGATTTAGAGTATATGGATGATTAAAAATCCTCACTTTAGTTAGCTTTAACATACCTGGAAAGTTAGGCTTATACTCAACCTTGAAGAACCTTATTTTTGAGAACATGGCTTCCTAGCTTACTTGGTGAACTTGAGAGCTAATGATCATGAATTCACGTTATAATGAATGAGAATAAGAGTTTAGACTAATTACACTCTTACTTTTCTCTTTATGAATCCTAAATCATTCTGGATTAGGTGATTAAAATATGAAAAGTTACTAAAATAACCCTGAAATCCCATTTGCGAAATTGACCTCGCCAGTGACGATGGCCAACATAACGACCCATCACCACACATGACATTCTAGGGTCCTCTCGTCACCCCTGAAACCTAGTTGGACCTTTTGGCCCATCATAATGACCCACATAACTAATTGTGGCCTAACTCGTTGGAACTGGGAAGAAAATATCAAGTTTTTGAACTTAGTTTAGGGATGGCTCCACCTAATGAATAGTTAAGTGACCTAACAACTCACTTAATGAGTCATTTTGTGGTATGGTTTATTTTATGATATTTTTCCTAGTTCACGTGTTGGATCTTAAGGTCGCCCAAGCGCACGCAAGCGCATGTGGTCATCAACTAATATAGGACAGTGAAGTCCCGATTATCGATCCCCCAGAGAATTGTCATATTAATTATTCAAGGTTAACACTTTATTTCACTATTAAAAGAAACACAAATAAAAATAGGAAATGGTTTTGATATTAAACTACTAAACATGATATGTAAATTAACTAATGGTATGAACGCTTTTCACAAAGGTTTGAATTTAAATGATGATGGAATATAGGGCATTTACACTTTCGCTTCAGGTTGAGTGTATAAGACTGGAATATGCTAGACTAATTCGTTCTATGGTTTCTAATTGTAATTTACTATGTCATTTCTTTCCATTCTCCCGAACATCCAAGACCTATCCTATGTTAATAGCTATATCTCTATGGTCGCAGGAGAAGCATGAGATGACAGTTGTGGCTTTGAGAAGCAAAAGTTGGAAAATGAAATCTATCCTTGAACCCATGGGTCAAGGGTCTTTGAAACCTGTTCTATAGTTACTTTTGTCCTTCTTGGTTCCCTCTCCCAAGTTCAATCAAAAGCTAACAGATATGTCTGAGAGGTGATCAATCTAACGAATAAACAACTAACATAAGTATAAAAAACCTTTAAGGAGAATCAAGAACTAGCATAAACAAAATTTCAAACTTCAACCATCTGTTATGGCCAAAACCCTAGAACAAGAGTTTAGCCACTCATGTTCAAGTGGAAAACTAAGGAATTCATCATTCGAATAAAAAATAAAAGTTAAAGAAGAAACCTAGAAAATGAACTTTTCTCTTCCACCAAGAACTGCATACAACTGTTCAATATGATGAATTGATTTCTAACAAAATTCCTTGGATGTTATATTTATAAGTGTGGGATCCAATGGCTCTTTTCCCTTGAGAAATATAAATTTTTAAACTTGAAAATCCATCTCGGAATGGGTCTGGCACGCTGCACAATCTACTGCACCAGAATTTTGACTTGAAATTTATCTGAAGTTTTCCCTCTGTCACACAACTCCATCCATCTCACCAAGGTGTTAGTCGAATTCTTTGAAGTCTTGAGTCTGGCGCACCACTCCATCCACTGCACAAAAGTGTTGGAAAAATATCCTATGTTCGGAATGCTTCTGGCGCACCACTCTATTTATCCCACCAATGTGTTGAGCAAAAGTTCCTATGAAGTGGTGGTCCTGGCATGCCACGCCAACTATTGCGCCAACTTGAGCACAATTTTCTCTAAAGTTGGGAGTCTGGTGTGCCATGCCAGCTATCTCGCCAGACCAACTTTTGCGAACTCTTCATCCTCCACACCGTGGATAGTTTTTTAATGTTTTTCCTTGCTTTCCTTCTTAGAACATATAAAACAACTTGTTAGCTCATAAGACACACATAAACATGAATTCATATATTTCATAAGGATAATGTACTCAAAATAAGGAAAAGCATAAAACATGGCAAATGGGACCCTACACAAAAACCATTGTTCGTCCTTGAATAATCCTTACATATATGCAAAAACCTCTTTTTCCACCACTTGTTACCCCATCAAATCCACACTCAAGCAGCTAGCATAGAGCACATGCATCACTGGTTCATCCATTCACAACAACTCATATCAAGCGCACACAGAATTGTCACATTTCGAGACCATATAGCCTCTATAATTGTCTTATCTTTTCAAAACAGGGCCAACATGATTAAATATGAAACATGCAACACATAGTACAACGAATTTGACAATCTTATGCCCTCATTTATTTATTGATATTCCTTCTCTCATAGCATAAATCAAAGCCTGGAACATAATAAGCAAGACACGCTCACTCTTAGAAACGATGTATCATACACATGCAACATACCACAAGCTTGCCCCTCATGTACATTTAAATTAATTCATTGCTTCAACAAGAGTAAGATCATAAGGACTTCTCTTGGTTGTAATGTTGGCTAAGGGATGGGTAGAAATGATTTTTCTTTAACAGTGACTACCATTCCTAAGCACTTTAAGACATTTTTTCTTTCTTGTCCACCAATTTGTTTCACCACTCACCCTTTTATTTCACTAACTCCCTTCTCATTTCTCACGCCAACTTTTATACTATTTTATTTCTAGTTTCCACTTATAAGTTCACAAGAATGATCAACTATTAAAATCTTTTCATTTAAGTTCTAGTAGCAAGTATCCAACATCTTTTTGTGGGCATTCCTCTTCTATTTTCTCTTCTTATTATCCACATATTTTTTCTTTCCTTTCCTTTCCCTTAACATTTTTTAATACATTGGTGAACCCTCATTCCTAATTCTCAAAGTTCCTCAGACTATCTTTGAATAAAAATTCTAAAGGTCTCACAACAAAGGGTAATAGGCTTCTTTTGTGGCTAAGAGGATAATTACTGCTTAAGGAAGGTACAACAACAATGGACAAAATGGGTTTTTTTATGAAACACATTAATCACATCTTACTTTATTGTAAAGTAGCTATACTATGCACACTCAAACAAGTTCTAGATGGTACAATATGTACAAAACACTACAATTAAAGCTCACCTCTCATGGCATCATGATGCTAGTTAATTTCCTTTGGCTACAAATCCACACAATCAAGTTGAATGAGACTAACAATTTTAAGCCCTAAGATTATTTTTCTTTGAGTTAAATTAAAGACTGTATGTTTCTCTCATGGATTTTTACTTCTTATGCATCCAAGCTTACCACTTCATTGCCTCTCGCTTAGCTTCTAAGGGGAATATCAAAAAATAAAAAAAAATTATGACTAAACTTTTCTTAAGACGGTCGTCATCCATTTATCATGGGAAAGGGTCGCTACCTCTATTAAGACACTAAAAAAGTTACTCTCAATTAACAAAATAAACTAACTAGAGACGATAACATAACAAGTAATAAGGCATCATCAATGTTCACAATCATAAGAGTTACTAGCTATTACAGATCATGGTTTTATCAATCAAAATCAGCTACCAACATAGAGAATAACAAAGAGAATGACAACTAATGCTACAACCCACTACAGGTCTAGTGTAGAAGGAATAAACAGGAAATCTATTTCCTCCACCCCACACTTAAACAGTGCACTCTCCCTAGTGCATACGCAATCATATCAAGTAGGGAGAGAAAGAGAAATTTCTAGGCTTCTAAGCACAGTCGTCATCATTAGGATTACACTCCTGATCATCATCATCATCATCATCCTCACCATTAACCTATATGGCTCCTGTGGTGGCATCATCCACCTCATCCTCATCGATATCATCAACACCGTAAGTCAACACTGTGGCCTCATCATCATCTAGAGGCTCCTGGAAAGCTGGTCTCACTTTATATATCAGCATCGCACTCTCAATCAGTAGGTATTGTTCCTCTAGTGCTAACATCTCCTCATCAGTGGTTGGTCTGCCTCCAATATTTAACTGCAGCTCTAGTATCCCAAACATACAGCCTCACCAGCTGTCATCCAATCCTGACGATCAGTAGGACTGAGAAATGGAACTGAGGAATTTATTAGCTCCTTGCCCTTTGTGATATCCATCATCTTGGCCGTTAGGTTCCCTGCTAAGGATATATAAAGATCAGCCTCTTCTTCCTCAATGTCAACCTCTCTAAAAAATTGGGTGAGAAGGCTGCCAAAATAGTACTTCTATTGGCAGTTGTCGCGAGATATCCTCATGTTATCTATGAGCACTGCACCAAAGTTTTTTGGCAGCCCCTACATTAGCATATACACCTAAGCAACTCTTTCTCTAGTAATCTCAATGGTGTGTGTCCCAGGTAAGAGTACGGAACATACAAACTTGATCCAAACTCTCGACTCCTTGTTCAAGTAGGAGAACGAGAGTGTAGAATGGGTGCCTTTATGGTCTCTTGCTCAACAGGCAAATGAGTAATCACCAAATAGTGTATGGAAAATGTCATGATATAGGGGCTTTTCTAGAAATAGGAAGTACATCGACTTGTCCACCATAGGCATGCAAAGGAAAACATTGAATGAACTAGCACTGAGGCGAATCACTTGACCCCTTATCTTGACTTTGGTGCTCTCTCCGAAGGAAGTATCCTAGTTAGCGTAGAATCCCCTCACAAAAGTGAGGTTGCACTTCTCAGGCTTCAAAAACATGTATCCCAATCCCAACTCGTGAATAATGTCGTAGATAGTAGGGACTCAAAGGCAAGGCGTCCCCCATTAAACCTATATTTCGGAGTTAACTTGGCCTCCTTTTTTGTGTTAAACCATTTAAGCCCATGCTCCACTACGGATTTGGATTTGAACCTCCTAGTAGGGGGTTGTTTTGCAGCCGATGACTTGGACCCTTTTGTTCCTTTCTTGAGCCGCTTGAGACCTTTGTCAGTAACTACCGCTTATTTTCCTTCCTTAGGTCATGATGCCATAGTACCTACCAAACAGAAAAACAACAAGAACTGTGAAACATTAGTTCAGGAATAGCAAGGCTAGCTAATTAGGTGTAAGAGGTGCAAGATGACCCTACACTTAATTTGCTAGCATAGTTGTGAGAATTTTTCAAATGGGGTACTCATACTGCCCCCATCATCATATCAAATCTCATCAACCCACATTATTCACTAACTTTATACTATAGAAAATCTTCATGAATTTTATCATATCTCTCCTATATTTTTTTTTCTTTTCAAGAATGCCTCATTTTGGCCATTCCCTTTAGTTCCCCTCTTTTTGGTCACAATTCAAATAACCCACATATGGAAGCAGTCACGATAACTTCAAATAACAATCAACATGATATTTACTACATTCAATACTATATTACATGAATTTTTCAACAACCCAAGAATCTTGACATTCAAGACTTTCAAAACTAAGCACTTTCTCTCTTTACAATCAATGCTTCGACCCCCCAATTTCATGAATTCAAATCATCACCCCCTTCACACCCAAAACATAGATTAACTAAATTCAACCAACAAAAACCAACCCAAACAAGGATATAGCATTATTATGGAAGAACTTAAGAGATTAAAGCTATAGAGACCCACGTTGTAAAATTCGAACAATGGTGTTTTTTTTGGGGTCTTTCATATTGGGGAAGGATGGTATGGGATCATGATTGTAACATTAAATAACAAAAGAGAAAAAATTACTTACTTGAGTGGAAGAGATTAGCTTCACTAAGCTCGTTGGAGAAGACAACAAGCGAGGGAATCGAAGGAGGAGTTACGCGTTTGGTGAGGAAAGAGAGAGAATTTTGTTGCTTTTTATTTTTCACTTTTTAATGAGAGAGGATGAATCAGGATTTAAAATAAAGGTGTGGGGAGTGATTTTTTTTTGTACTTTTAAGATTCTTAGGTCAAATATTGATCTATGGACCAAAAAATTTTCATCCAACACATACTTGGCGTGGCGTGCCTTTCAACTCGCCAGACATTTAGACCAAAAAATTCTCTCTATGAGCAGAGTCTAGCGTGGCGCGACCCTCAAAGAACCACCCTGCTTTTTTTTCCTTTTGGATTTTAACAACTGGCGCCCCATGCCAAGTATTTCTCCTAGACTTAGAAAATTTTCAACTTCTTTCCCCTACTCTTTCACCTTAAACGCCCTGTTCGTCTCTACAAAAAAAAGGTTAGAAATATGGGTTGCCTCCCATCAAGTGCCTTAGATATAGTCATGACATGACATTCAAAAGTTGCCTCCCATGCAGCGCCTGATTTAACGTCACGACACGATGCAATACTTCTCACTCCTTCACTTGAGTGAGATTGTTCGTATCTTGACTTGTTGGGCTTACATGCAACACATGTTGTTCCACGACTTGATTATATCCTCCAAGCTCCACCATTGGATTCATTTTAAAAATCCTCATAATAGGGTGTCAACCTTATCGCCCTAAACATATCAAAGACTACCCCTTGGCCATCCACGGTCAATGACATCTTGCCCGACTTTACCTTGCTCACAACATCTGGGGTGGCTAAGAATCCTTGTAATACCCTGAAATCCCTAAGATCAGACCCGAGGGTTATAACAAGGAAAATAGGAATTTCTATACCAGGTCATAGGACGAGTCGTCCAATGACCCGTGAAGTACCCCGCAAGTCGTTAAGTGATTCGTGAGGTGGAAGGAAGTTGGCTAAGTGTTTGGTGGTTTGGGGTTTGACCATGAGGCAAGCCACGACTCGTGGTCAGGGCACCGAGTGGTTAGGTTGGTCATACTCAAGAAGACGACATGAATGATTGGAGGATTGGCACTGTTCGCAATGTCTAGTCACTACGAGTCGTCAGGTACACCATGAGTCATGGTGTCCCTCATGGTGAACGATAGAGTGAAGGCTTCCAGTGCTGACATGGGTGCAGGCCATGAGTCATCCCCTTAGGCAACAAGTCGTCCAGTCCCTCGTTGGGACTAGCAGTGTGATTTTTTCTGCGAATTTATTGAGGGCTTTTCCGTAATTCCTAAGCTCCTAAGTCCAAAACAACATCATTTTAAGCTCAGATAGGTGTTTTTTTAAGAGGGTTTAACTCATTCTAAGTCAATCCCTCTCCATGCATGCAATACTAGAAGTTTCTAAGGGTGATGAAGCCTAGAAATTCATCAAGTTCTTCCATAATTCCTTTGGGCCTTCAAGAAGGGTGTGAAATCAGAAGTACCCGGGTATGTACGATTATGAATGGGAGTATTTCTTCACTCCTATGCCCAAATCCTTTTATAAATTCATGGAATTCTTAGTTGATGAATCTATGGGGTTTAACCCAACTTGTGAAAATTCTCTAACCATCTATAATGGATAAATCTTATTCATGTTTCTAATGTTGAATTCAAATTCATGGGCATGTTTTAAAATGTTTTCAATTACATTTCATGTTTTCAAAGTATTACAATTATAATGCCAAATTATGGAAGTTCATGAAAGGTTGAGATTATGATCTATGTTTTCAAGTATGATGAGATGTATATGATGAAAGCATGATTTTGAATTATCCATGTTTATACCCATGATTTTTACTATCTAAAGTATGTGAAAATTTGCGCAAGCCCATATGATCAAGTATGTTAATGATTTACTTGAATTTCATGTTATTAGCTTACCACATGATTTTGGGGTCTAGACTCCCACTTTTCAACTTGTGGTATGGTTTGAGCCAAGGATCCTCATGATATGTTTTTAGATTATGCATGTATTATTATCATTCAGCTTCGATGAAAAACTATGGAGATCATATGCATATTTTTGGGAGTACTGTCTAGCACCAAGTAGGATAAGGGTTCAGTCAACCTTGCGCCTCAAAGGGACCTCCCTTGTGAGCTTTCTGTGCTCCCGAGGGGCCTTCAACTTGATATTGATATCACGGTAGCGCATTTAGCCTTGGAAAGGCTTTGGACGGCTCTGCCACTTGAGTGTGATAGTCAGGACCACGTAAGCTCTATTGTGGTCATGTCGGTTATATGATGAGTTTCCTATGGTTCCTCATGATTTCAGTTACGCAAGTTCGTTAATCATGATAATATGTTTTTAGCAACTTTGACCCAATGTTCAGTTTTACTTATGAATTAAATTAGTTTCATCTTTGGGTCATTTAATTCAGTTATGATATTCAGTTATGCTTAAGTCATGTTTTCAGATACTAGCATACAAGCCCTACTCTTAGAATCTTATGATGAAATGTTTTATGATATGCATGATTTTTGATTTGTGCTTACTTAGTGGTTTTACTTACCTTGAATACTCAGTACATTCCACATACTGACTACATACTCTATGTTGTATCGTTTCATGATACAGGTTTGGACATTCAGGTTCAGTCCACCGTTAGCCAGATCCTCAGAGTTAGCATCTCCCAGCCAGAGTTGGTGAGTCCTCATCCTTCGAGGGTCCCCTTTTATTAGTTGTATTTAGTGTTTTCAGTTTTATACTTTATTGAGTTAGTTGGGTTCTTGTCCCATCAATTCATCAGTATGTAGAGGCTTATCAGACATAGTATGTATTCAGCTTCTAAATTGTGTTATGTATTTAGATGCTCAGATGTTATTATATTCTTAGACTTCTGTTATTTCATATGTTAGATTTTCAGATTTATTATGTTGAGCTTTAGAATGTCATGTTTATGCCATGGGTCAACTTGGAGCCGCTCGGGGTTCTTTGTCCCGTGTCTCGATCCAGGCCTATGTTCGGGTCATGAAAAACTTGGTATAGAGCATTATCTTTTGAAGTGTCCTAGGGTGTCTATAAACCATGGTAAGTAGAGTCTTTTTCATCGGTCTGAAGCGCGCCACACTTATGACAAAGCGGCTATGAAACATTTTATGAAACTTCCCTTCTTTCAGGATCTTTGTCATGCCATGAAATGTCTCTCTATCCTTCTAACTCGTGCTATACGTGTTTGCAGAATCTGCCTCTTTGACGAGTTAATAGAAGAAGGAATGAAAATGGAAATTTCCATGATAATGGTAATGGAGATGGGCACCAGAAGGCCCCACCAACCCTCGATGATTATGTGCCTAAGAAGGTGGCCATGCAGAGTTTAGGACAGCCATCCAGATGTTAGCTCAGGCTTTGACCGCCTAGGTTAACCAACAAGTGGTAGCGCATGTCCCCTAAAATGGGAATGTGACATCGGCTAGAGTCAGGGACTTTCTTAGGATGAACCCTCTGGAGTTTATCAGATCAAAGGTGCACGAGGACCCACACAAGTTTATTGATGAGATTCAGAAAGTCACCCAGATAAAGGGGGTGACAAGGTAGGAGTGCACAGACCTAGCCTATAATCAGTTGAAAGGGGTAGCCCATATTTGGTTCAGACAGTGGAAGGATGGTAGAGCAGTCGGAGCGGGCCCATTGGTTAGTATGAGTTCTATATTGCGTTTTTGGATTGGTTCTTTCCTCGAGAGATGAGGGAGATCAAAGCAGCTAAATTTGTGAACTTGAGGTGGAACAACATGACAGTCTAGGATTATAAAGTTCACCTGCCTATCTAAATATGCACCTGTGATGGTGGCAGACTAGAGGGCTCGAGTGAGCAGGTTTGTCATGGGATAGCAGACTATTTGGTCAAAGATTACCAGACTGAGATTCTTCATCAGGGCATTTACTTCTAATGGATAGTTCTGTATGCCTAGAAGATAGAGGCGATACAAGATAGTGAGCGGGAGAGAGAGGTCAAGAGGGCTAGGACAGATAGCTTTGGATTTTCCCAACAGAGACCTGGTGGTGGGCACCGTCAGTAGTCCCACCAGAGATCATCATCCCCTGTAGCCGTTAGCAGCGAGTGTGCCATCCAGATGTAGGTGCGACCAGAGGGGACAGGCATCAGGCTCTCGTGGTCAGGGGAGCAGATCTGTGGAGCCCTGTATTCCAGCTTGTGACAGGTGTGGCAGAAGTCACACTGGTCAGTGCTTAGTAGGTACAGGTGCTTGATTCGGTCATGGGAAGCCCGTACATATGCTCAGAGATTGTCCAACATCTAGACAGGCCATGGTAGAGGCCGAGACCCAGCCACTATTTCAGCAGCCCATGAGCATGCTCAACTTAGTAGGGAGCCTCCACTAGTGCAACTGGTGGTAAACGTCAAAACAGGTTATATGCCCTCACATCTAGTTAGGAGTAGGAGGCCTCTCCTGATGTATTCACTGGTATGTTATAATTATTCCACCTTGATGTATATGCTTTGTTAGATCCAGGGGCTATTTTACTTTTTCTGACACCGTATGTTACTAGTAGTTTTGGAGTCAGTCTCGAAATCCTATCTGAACCCTTCTCAGTCTCTACTCCAGTTGGTAATTCAGTTATAGCTCGACGGGTATATAGAAATTGCTCGGTCACAATCCTTCAGAAAGTCACAATTGAAGATTTTAGAGCTAGCAATGATAGATTTTGATGTTATCTTTTGCATGGATAGGCTATATGCATGTTATGCCTCAGTAAATTGTAGAACCCGTGCGGTAGAGTTCCAATTTCTGGGTGAGGCAGTCCTAGAGTGGAAGGGTAGTTCAACTGTGCCTATGGGTCGCTTCATTTCCTACCTTAAGGGTAGAAAGATGATTTCTAAGGGTTGTGTATATCATATAGTTAGGGTTAAGGATGCTACATTTGAAACCCTGACTATCCAATCAGTTCATGTAGTGTGTGAATATCCAAAGGTGTTTCTAGATGATTTATTGGGAATTCCTTCCGAGAGGGAGATAGATTTTGGTATTGACCTTTTTCCCAATTTGCAGCCTATATCTATTCCTCCTTACAGAATGGCTCTAACTAAGCTAAAGGAGTTGGAGGAGCAGTTGAAGGTCTCTTAGACAAGGGTTTTATCAGACCTAGCAAATCCCTGTGGGGTGCACTATTTCTCTTTGTCCGGAAGAAGGATGGTTCCCTCCGGATGTTTATTGATTATTGACAATTGAACAAAGTTACAGTCAAGAACAGGTAACCCCTCCCCATAATTGATGACTTGTTTGACCAACTTTAGGGTGCCAAGTGTTTCTCAAAGATAGACCTCAAGTCTCGGTATCATCAGCTCAGAGTTCGGGAGAGTGACATTCCGAAGACTGCCTTCAGGACATGGAATGGTTAGTGTGAGTTTGTAGTTATCTCTTTCGGACTAATGAATTGTAATACCCTGGAAGTGCCTAAGATTGACCTGGGAGTTAAAAGTTAAAAGTTAAAAACTGCTGAAACTGGGAAAAAGTATTGCAGAACGGGTAACCAAACGGATAGTTGGTCCAACCAACGACCTATTGGTATGAGTCATGGAAAGTATCTAGATTGGGGGAAATGAAAGCAACGACCGATGCAACGACTCATTATGGGAAACAATGAGTAATCATTTGTAGCCGTGGTGGGAAATAGACTTTAGCATCTGGGAAGTAACGGGTCATCTAACGACTCTTCATGAGTAAAACCAATCCACTGTCTTGAGTCGTGGTAGGGGAACATAAATTTCTAATAGACTTAATGGATGGGCACCACGACCCAATGAACGAAATAACGAGTCATGGTGAGACTCGTTGTGAGGATGTTCAAAGGGGCAACCAACAACTGATACAAAGACCCATTTGATGGAATGATGACTCGTCCTGTGGAACTGTGGTTTGAATCCAGAAGAAAGACCTGGGCAGTGTAGATGACGGGTCGTACCACGAGTCGTGGTAGCTTCTAATGACTCGTTGGTATGCTCGTTGGATGGACCTGTGTAGTTTTTCAGGGAAGTTTCATTAATAATATTTTTGAACTTTCTATGCTCTAAGGCCCTAAACTACGTCATTTTATGTATTTTTCTGAGTATGTTAAGATAGGCTATGGTCCCCTAACCTATACATTCTCATGCATGCAAAATTAAGAGAATTCTAGAGAGATGAAGCATAGATTCAAGCTCTTCCCTATAAATTCATCTGTGGGTATTCAAGAACTCTAGCATATGATCTTACCCAGGTATGTAGGGTTATGAATGGGTGTTTCTGTTCACACCCATGCCCATCCTCTATTACTTAATGAAATTCTACCAAAAATCTGATGGGGTTTTAATTCAATTTCTGTAAAAATCTGATGATTTGGTTATGGGCTTTTATGATCAATGATTTACATCATATTTTATGGATTTTGATCAGATTTTACTATATCCGATTATAAATTTATTGATTTCAATCTCTACTCAATTAAGACAACTTATGCATGATCTATGATGAATCGATTTATGATCTACACTTCAATTGTTGATATCTACAAAACAAGCGTGATCTATGATTTTAAATATGGGTTTATTGAAATACCAAACATGATTTGATGATTTCAAGTATACGTTTTCAAGTTATCCATGTTTATAACCATGTTTTCGAATGAATTCAGTATTGTAAAGCATGGTAAAGTATTGGGCAATTCCAACATGATGATGAATGATTTACAGTTTATGAAATGATTCTCATGAGTTATCGATTTATGATATTGGCCAACTAAAGGGCCTTTGATTCTTTGCTAATCATGTTTAATGGGAATCAATGAATGATGAATGTTTATTTTAGTGATGAATATATGTGAATGATGTTATTGATTTATTTATGAAACTATATGCATGTTTTTGGGAGTCGTGTCTAGCACCGAGCAGCCCGACGTTCAAAGGACTATGCCGATGTCTCATAACCACGTGCCACCGTTGGTGTATAATGATACATTACAATGATAATAATCCCCTCTTTTCGTGATATCACATAATGCACGTCCCTCGCTTGGCAAGCCAGGGGCGACTCTGCCCACTTGAGTGAGATAGTTGGGGCATCATAAAAGGCTGTACCATGATGGTGTTGGTGATGACGAGTCCTCAAATTGTTCCTCATGTTTTTATGCATTTTTATGTTCATGATATTGGCTCAAGTGATGATTTAATAAAGTTTCTCTTATGATTATGAAAATGAATGATTTTTGAATGATTTGAAAACCTTGAGCCTTACGTTATGTCACGATATTTATGATACGATCATGATGTCGTACTCTCATGATGTTTTATGAGTTTTCATGTAATTTAAATGTCCATCTTACTTACCTTGCGTACTTGGTATATTCCACGTACAGACCACATACTATCTATGTTGTATCGTTTCATGATACAGAACCCAACTCTCAAGTTCATCCTCCTCTATATATCATCTCAGAGTTCACCTTTAGCTTATTGGTGAGTCCTCATGTTCCGAGGGCCGTTTGATAGATATTTATGTTATTTATGTTTCAGTACTTGGCAGGTTAGTTGGAGGTGTTGTCGCATCAACCCATCATATGTAGTAGAGGCTTTCAAACAGTATGTAGAACACAACTTGCGTGTATGTCTAGTGTCTCCCTATGATAATTATGTTATGATATGTTTACGTTTCCTCTATGCCTTACATTTCATTTTCCTCTTAAAGAAAATGAAGTTAGATGTATGCTTATGCCATGGGTCGCCTTGGGGCCTCTCGGGGTTCTTGTCCCGTGTTACGATCCAAGTCTACGTTTGGGTCATGACAAACTTGGTATCAGAGCAATAGGTTTAAAGTGTCCTAGGGTGTCTGAAAGCCGCATTAAGTAGAGTCTTTTTCATGGGTGTGAAGCGCGTAACACTTATGATGAAGAGGCTACGAGACATTTAGGAAATGTTCCCTTCTTTAATGATTTGTGTCATATGATGAAAAGTCCTTCTATTGTTCTAATTCGTGCTATTCACGATTGCAGAATCATGTCTCCTCGAAGAATGAACAGAAGGAGGAATGGAGATGGTGAAGGCCACGAGGATGGCATTGCTCATGGGCATCAGCAAGACCCACCAGTTCAGGAGCCCCAAGAACCAGAGTCGGCTGCCCATGCTGAGTTTCGGGCCGCTATACAGATGCTTGCATAGGCCTTGACCGCTCAGGTCAATTAGAAGGCCTTGCGCAGGTTCCGTAGAATAGAAACACAGTGATGGCTCGAGTCAGAGACTTTTTGAGGATGAAATCTCCGAAGTTCCTTGGGTCCATGATAGATGAGGACCCACATGAGTTCGTAAACGAGATTGTCAAGATCACCCAAGTTATGGGGGTGAATGGGTTTGAGTGCGCCGAGTTTTCCTATTAATAGTTAAAAGGCATCGCGCATATCTAGTTTCGCCAATGGAAGGATAGTAGGGTCGCAGGAGTAGGTCCGGCCACTTGGGTAGAGTTCGATGTTGCATTCCTAGACTGGTTCTTCCCTCGTGAGATGAGGGAGCTGAAGATAGCTGAGTTCGCTAATTTGAAGCAAGGGAGAATGATTGTACAAGAGTATGCCCTTGAGTTCACACGCCTAACGAAATATGCCCCAGAGTTGGTAGTCGATCAGAGGATGCGGGTGAGTAGATTCTTCCATGGAGTAGTGGGTTATTTGGACAAGTATCGCAGGACCAGGATATGGACTTTCCTCGCATAGTACTGTATGACCAGCATATGGAGGCAGTTCATGCGAAGGAGAGGGAGGCAAAGAAGCCTCAGACAAATAGCCATGGGTTTACTCATCAGAGATCCAGTGGTGATCATCGCCCTCAATTTTAGTAGCGGTCACTAGCTTCAGCACCATCATCAGCTAGATTTCCATCCAGACCCAAAGGTGATCATAAGAGTAGGGCTTCGGGATTGAGGGATCAGAGGGGCACGTAGGTAGAGCGTACCTTCCCAGCTTGCAGAATGTTCTGCAAGAGTAATGCCGGGGAGTTTTTTCTTGACTCAGGTATTTTCTATGGGTGTGGTAGGACCAGCCACATGCACCGAGCGTGTCCATTTTCTAGACAGGATGGTGATAGGGGTCGTACACAAACCACTAGGGCAGCAGGAACTCCAGCACATTTAGCTCCGCAGGGAGCATCTTCTAGTTGTGGTGGCGGAGAACACCAAAACAGATTATATGCCCCTGCCACGCGTCAGGAGCAGGAGGCTTCACTTAATGTGGTCACTGGTATGTTGCGAGTTTTTCATATTGATGTTTATGCTTTGCTAGATCTGGGGGATACTTTGTCTTTTGTGACTCCTTATGTTTCTAGTAGCTTTGGAGTTAGTCAATAGTTGATTATAGGATTGAACAAGGTCACCGTTAAGAACAGGTATCCCTTACCCAGGATTGATGATTTATTTGACCAACTTCAGGGTGGCAAGTGTTTCTCCAAGATAGATCTCAGGTCCGGATATCATAAGCTCAAAGTGCGGGAGTGTGATATTTTGAAGACAACTTTCAAGATGCGGTATGGTCATTATGAGGTTGTAGTTATGTCTTTTAGACTAACAAATGCTCCTGCAGCTTTTATGGACCTGATGAACAGGGTGTTCAAGCCATATTTGGATATGTTCGTGATTGTGTTCATCGACGACATCCTTATGTACTCTCAGAGAAAGGAGGAGCATGCCGCTCATTTGAGAGTAGTGCTTCAAACTCTCAAGGATCGCCAATTATATGCAAAGTTCACCAAGTGCGAGTTTTGGTTGAACTCGGTGGCATTTTTAGGCCATGTGATATCAAGCGAAGGCATAAAAGTAGATTCTCAAAAAATTGAGGTGATGAAGAACTGGCCTAGACCGGTGAATCCTTCTGATATTCGGAGTTTCTTGAGTCTAGCTGGCTACTATTGGAGGTTTGTTGAGGGTTTCTCATCTATTGTAGCACCTTTGACCAAGTTGACTCGGAAAAAGGTAAATTTCCAATGGTCGAAGGCTTGTGAGAAGAGCTTCCAAGAGTTGAAGACTCGACTTACTTCAGCACCAGTGTTGACCCTACCTGATGGTACTAATGGTTTTGTGGTGTATTGTGATGCTTCGAGGATCAGACTCGGGCGTGTATTGATGCAACATAGGAAAGTTATAGCATATGCCTTAAGACAGTTGAAAGTCCATGAGAAGAATTACCCGACCCACGATCTTGGATTGGTCGAATGGTGTTCGCATTGAAGATATGGCGACATTACATGTATGGGGTCCATGTGGATGTGTTTACGGACCACAAGAGCTTAAAATATGTGTTCACGCAGAAAAATCTCAATCTTCGGCAAAGGAGGTGGTTGGAACTACTCAAGGACTATGATATGAGTGTCCTTTACCATTTGGGTAAGGTTAACGTGGTAGCGGATGCACTTAGTAGGCTCTCCATGGACAGTGTGTCCCATGTTGACGAGGGAAAGAAGGAGCTGGTGAAAGACGTCTATCGACTTGCAAGGTTGGGAGTTAGGTTGGTCGACTCGGCCGATGGAGGTGTTGTTGTGCAGAATGGATCAAAATCGTCCTTGGTGATGGATGTGAAAGCTAGACAAGATGAGGATCTGATTTTGGTAAAATTAAAAGAATTCGTTTAGAATCAGAAGGTGGAGGTCTTCTCCCATGGGGGAGATGGTGTGCTTCGGTACCAGGGTTGCCTATTTGTTCTTAATGTCGATTATTTGAGGATTCGGATGATGCATGAGGCTCATGGATCTAGGTACTCTATTCACCCATGTGCCACCAAGATTTATCATGATTTGCGGGAAATATATTGGTGGAATGGCATGAAGAGGGATATTGCAGAATTCGTAGCCAAGTGCCCTGTCACGACCCGAACGCAAGCCCGGATTGTAGACATGGGACCAGGGACCCCGAGAGACCCAAGTCGACCCATGGCATAAACATTCAATCAATTAATTAAAAAAAGAAACCTAATTATAAACTCAGCGGAAGTCAAACTTAACATAATAACAGAATAAATATCTGAAGTTGAATACATATCTAAGTCTGATAAGCCTCTAATCTGGACGAGCTGAAGGGACAACAACCCCAACTAGCTCAACTATACTGGAACTAAAAGGACATTTAAAACAACTGGAGGCTTAGTCCATGGAAGATGAGGACTCATCAAATAAGCAGGTGCTAACTCTGAATAGTGACTACGAACGGGGCTGAACCTGAGAGCCGAGTCCTGCATCATGAAACGATGCAGCATAGGAAGTATGATGTCTATACGTGGAATGTACAGAGTATGCAAGGTAAGTAAAACACTTTAGCAAAGTAAATCATTTAAAACCTTTCATAATATATCAAAAGCCTTTAATCATAAATAAATGGGCTACATGCTTAAATTCTGAAATCACAATCTTATCATAACATGACCATGCATAGCTTTATAACATCATGACTGACTCGAATGACACAAAGATGAACATAACATTTACATCAAAAGCTGAACAATGAGTCAAACATTTCTTTATGAAAATGCATGCATAATTATTCATCATGAGAAAGGAATATGCAAATCTGAACGATATAGGCAGTGGGAGACTCGTCACTTAACCGACATACCAGGATAGATCTTACGTGGTCCCAACTATCACACTAAAATGGGTAGAGCCATCCATAACCTTGCTAAGCTATGGACGATACCATGATATCGATATCAAGCTGAAGAGCCAATCGGGCGGGGGTAGCTCACAAGGGAGGTCCCGATAATATAATAGTATCAACCTACGTTGGCGCGTAGTTCTGGGGCATAGGGTAATCGACCCTTAACCCACTCCGTACTAGACTCTTCTCCAAAAAAACATGCAATTCTCTACATCATATATAACGAAGCTCAACATCATCTATTGACGAATCTCAACATGAAATCATGCATGACTCTACATTGTATGAAACAAAGCTCAACATTGTCTATTGACAAAGCTCATTAATGAAATCATGCATAGACTCAACACCATATTAAAATGAAGCTCAACATTGTCCTTAGACAAAGCTCAATAATGCCATACATCTCAATTATAATTTCATGCATATGAGAAGCTTTATTTCGAAACATACCACAAGATAGAATTCATAATAAAATTGAGAAATTTCACTTTAAACAATGTGGTAAGCTTATGTCGGGAAAATCATCGCTTTAATCAACATGTGGGAATCACCCAAAGCTCTATCATTCTAGGATCCAATCGTTCATTTAGGAACAACATCAAAATCCTGTGTAGTTTTAGAAATATGCTTTTCATCATCAACTTCATAATCATCACACATTTACCATAAATGACCTTTTTTTATGGACTCTTCACCAATGGGCGTTTTAGATTCAAATTTTAGAAAATAATGTTTATAAGGGAAAAAGAACTTAGAATCCACCAAAGCTTCATAAATCAACAATTTAAATACAATCTAATCATACCCATGTGTAAAGATTGAAGAATCATGCAATTGGGCAAAACCCCATACTTAATCATAGATAATTTATCACATTTTGATAGGGATTGGACATGGGAATGAATGAGGGTAACATGTCGATTGGAAATTGGCTTGAGTAATGAATGTGTGTTTCTTATTGTTCGATTAATTTGCTTATTCACGTATGTGAATGATGAAATGGTGGAAATATGGGCTGAATATATATGTTTGTAGCATGTTCTTCCTAAGTCAACTTGATAAATGAATGTGAATTGGTTATGCCTTCCTTGATTATCGTAGAAATTCTTGACCATGATGAAAGTGTGGGA
>JACEIK010005697.1:59874-73526 GCA_018107945.1 Datura stramonium
GTGCCATTACCATGTTGTAGATTAAATCGATTGGGTATGAATAGATTGCATCTCCATTGTTGAACTAAAGCTTGGGGGGATTCTATATTATTTTCCTTATTAAAATTGTTTTTATAAAATTTTAGAATCTAAAACGCCCCTGGCTAGAGAGTTCAAAAATGGAGTGTTTGTGACAAGTGTGTGAAAAGGGTTGTGACCTAATTACGTGAAGTTATGCATCCTTGATATATTATGAGCCGATTTCTATAAATCATTTTGGATCTTAAATTACCTATTGAATGAGGTGAATACGGAATCAAGATGACATGATAGAATAATGCTACTACGAATTTATAGTATGCTAATAATATGATGTTAAAGATAATGAGAAAGTTGGTTTTGTAATTATGTGAATCACGATGATTGAGCTTGTTATTAACATATCGAGTTGTGAATCCAAGATTATTTGAGAGATAGCATTAATAGATGATAGTGGATAATGTCTTACCTAGACGCTTGTGGAGAATATCGTACCTTGACGATAGTGGAGAATGTCTTCATGTAGTCAGTCGGGACTCACATCCCTAGTTAGTCGAGAATTTTATTTTCCCTGCGTTGTTTGGTACCTTCTTTTAGTCCATGACTCTCTATATCAGAGCCTTCTCTCTCCCTATGACAGTCATTGTACAACATGGGTAGGCTGGGGCCCTGTCCCGTGCATTTCAGTTTGTTTACTCTGTAGAGGCTGATGTGGACTAGTTGGTATAGTAGTGTCGGTTGTGTAGTCGTGTTGGCTTTCCATTGCTCTGTTTAGCTTTATTGTAGCCTTGTTTGCTTTCCGGGTTGCATATTTATTATTATCAAGGCATTACGGGTCCAGTATTTATCTTGGTTAGTTGTGTCAGGTAGCTTGGTAAGCCTCAGTGTTACATTTATAGATACTATATAACCGGCTTCTCGATCAATCATGAATTGAGTGCTAGTTGTGCCCTACCCCAGTTTTGGGGTGTGAAAGATATACCGCTAGGTACACATCCCATATTAATTCCTCCTTGTAGAATGGCTCCTACTGGGATAAAGGAGTTGAAGGATCAATTGAAAGACTTGCTTGATAAAGGTTTCATTAGGCCTAGTGCTTCACTATAGGGTGCATCAGTCTTATTTGTAATAAAAAAAGATGGCTCACTACAAATATGTATAGATTTTCAACAGTTGAATATAGTTAGATTCAAGAACAAATATCCCCTTTTAAGGATAGATTACTTGTTTGATCAATTGCAAGGTTCTAGATATTTCTCTAAGATTGATTTGAGATTTGTGTATTATCAAGTACGGGCTGGGGAGTAAGATGTTCTGAAAACAACTTTCAGAACTAGATATGGCCATTCGAGTTCTTAGTTGTGACTTTTAGATTGATGAATGCCCTAGTAGTATTTATGGACCTGATAAACAACATATTCAAACCATTCATAGATATGTTCGTGATAGTATTTATTGATAATATTCATAAATGTTCACATTCATAGGCTGAGCATAGAGATCATTTCCAAGCAGTACTCTGGGTACTTATATTTTACGATTTATATTTGAAGTTTTTTAGATGTGAGTTTTAATTGAATTTTGTGGCTTTCTTGGGCCATATATGTAGGCATCCATGTCGACTCGCTGTAAATAAAAGTCGTGAAGACTTGTCCTAGACCCACAACTCTAATAGAAGTTCATTATTTTCTAGGATTAGCTGAATATTATAGAAGATTTGTTAAAGTATTTTTTGAATTATCGGCACCATTGACAAAGCTGTGTTAGAAAGTAGCTAAGTTCCATTAGACCGACGCTTGTGAGTAGAGTTTTTAGAAGTTGAAAGATAGACTCATATCTGCACCAGTACTAGCCTTGATAGTGGGCTTAGAGGGCTATGTAGTGTATTATGACACTTTTGCATTGGGTTGGGATGTGTTCTGATGCAGCATGAAAAGCTAATTGCCTATACTCTGAGACAGTTGAGAAAGCACAAAATGAATTACCTAACCCATGATTTAGAGTTATTATAGTTGTGCATGCATTAAATATTTGGAGGCATTATCTATATGGTGTTCACATTGACATATTTACAGATAACAAGAGTTCCAGTATATCTCTAAAAGGAAAGAGTTGAACTTGCAACAACATCTTTGGCTTGAGTTGTTTAAAGACTATGACATAAATATCCTTTAAACTTAGGAAAGGCTAATTTTGTACCTGATACCCTAAGTCATAGATCTGTGGCAGCTTGTTATCTGAGGCTAAAAAAGTGAGAGTTGACTTGAAAGTTTCACTAGTTGGCTAGTTTGGGAGCCCGATTGATGGACTCAGATGATGGTGGGGTTCTGATTCAGAATATTACAATTTCATCTCTAATTATGGAGGTGAAAGAGCATCAATATGAGGATCCCATGTCATGCCCCGAGTCTACACCCTAGACGGGACACAATACTTGGAGTAATGAGTAATCCCAAGTCAACCCCCGGTCTATCATACACTGGTATTCTGAGTAATATAAATATATAAAGTGGAAGCTAGATATAATCACATAAAGCATTTATGAGAGAATTTAGAACTGAATCATAAACATCAAAATAGTTTAGCAACACTGATAGTCTGAAAACCAAGTTTATGTCTGAAAGCCATCTAACCGATGAGTTGCTAGGACAAGCCCCCAACTAACTATAAGTCCAACTTCATTTAATAAACATAACTAAGATAATGAAATAATTTCCTCAAAAAATGAGGACTCACGCTTCTACTGCTGAGAGAGGGAGATCTGATCAAAGTAGGCTAATGGTGCTGGGTCTGAGAACCTACGGCTGTATCATGAAATGATACAACATAAATGTATGCATCAGAACTTTGAATGTACTGAGTAAGTGAGAGAAACGTAACACAATGGGATAAATAAAAGAAAATGTTGAACTGAAAAGACATACGAAGACCAACTAAAGCAACTTAACTGAATAACTGAACTACTGAGGTGGTCTAAGAGACCCTATCTGATAGTCAAAGCATGTTCTAAGTCTGGAATACTTATCTGAACTAAACTAAAACTGGACTGGACTGACTAGTGGGAGAGTTTATAACCAACATGTGACAACGTAAGCTATACGTGGAGTCCGATGTATACACCCCATCAGTAGGACCCAATATGCCTTGCCAGGGTATAAAGGCATGAACTGAGTGATCACAAAAGTTTGGGGCCAATCAGGCCAATAGATACTGATACCTACGCTGGCAACATAGTTCTGGGAACCTGGGTGCATTGGAACCCTGGTCTGCTCAGTGCTAAGTCCTACTCCCACTGAAAAACCTAAACTGAATACTAAGCTGATAGATCGAAACTGGGGTCCAAGACTAGTTAGGGATATATAACTAAAAGTACCCAGAGAGTCTTATCGGACCATATTCTGAAACTCAATTCTAGACTGGTCAGAGCTGCTTATCCAGAAGCGTCGTAACCATCTAAGAACAAACTGTAATCTGACTAGGGTCCTAGGGCTAGTTAGAGCTATCTGTATGAATATCATGACCGCCTTTTGGACCTATACACTGAGTTATGGATCTGATTCTGATAACTCGGAGGTTATACTAACACCTAGAGAATTTCTGTAGTCAAATTGATCAGCTGACATTATTCTAGTCAACCCGGAGGTTGCTAGAAATCTGACTGAGACTAGGCTGACATTTCACTGTCTAACATATATTTGACTGAGTTTCTAACACATACAACTATTATAGAAACTCCTAACTCTAAAAGATTTAAGAAATTTTGAGAATTCAATACTTATGTAGGATTCTAGTTCCTGTTTTTAAGAGTTAGGGCAAAAATTCACATTCAATGGAACAAACATCATTCTAATTACAAATTGGTGGAAAAAAAATAAAAAAATTAGCATAAAATAATATTCCTCAAGAATTAAACAAGGTCTAATAGCAATATCTTCACAATCGAAAATTCAGGGCTAGAATTGATAGTGAACTGAGGAAGAGTTTTAGGGGACACAAGGGAAGAACAATCCCCTTGTTGAATTCCCACATACCTGGCTAAGAATTCCCTTGAGGAGGAACTTGAATTTCTACAATGGATGAAAAATCCTAGACCTTACTCTAGAAGTTCTTGAGAGAAACTCTTCGATGCTTTTCTGAGAATCTACGTGGGGAATGAGGGAAAAGGTCGTTCATTCCCACTAATAGGTCTGAAATTATGTCTAAAACGACATAGTTTCAAGTTTAGGAAGCTTGGAAATTACTGAAAGACCCTTGATAATTTGCAGGGAAAAACTGTCAGATAGTCCAAACAAGGGATCTAACGACTCGTTGCTGGTCATCACGAGTCATGGTCACCATTCATTAGGTGCACTACCTCACTTTCAGAAAATTTTTCCCTAGCTGATCATGACTCACCTCACGACTCGTGGTGACTGACAACGAATTGTGGGGTCCTTTCATCAAGTACACTGCCTCCACCTCTCTATACTTTCATTTTCCACTTCCCATGACTGACCTAATGAATCATGGGGACTGACCACGACTCGGTAGGTCGTCTGTGGGGTATCATTTTCCCAAAACTTAAAACTTCCTCACCTGGCCTCTCCATAAGTTACCTCACGACTCGTGGGCACCTCCAACGGGTCACTTAAGGACCCGTTCTGTGACTGGTGCAAGATTTTCTTGTTGTTTAGAAAATTTTATATTTTTAAGTCCCGGATCTAACATTTGAGTTTCCGGGGCATTACATCCCATCCTACTAAAGCTAAGAGGCAAGGCTCAACATGAATGATTGTTGGACTTAAGATAGTAGGAGATAGAGTCTTGATATTCAAAGATCGACTCTATGTTCCAAATGTTGCAGGGCTTCGCCAGCAAATCATGGCAGAGATACTTTATTACTGCTATTCTCTTTATTCGGGTTTGACAAAGATGTGCCATGATATCAAAAAATATCTATTAGTGGAATGGGATGAAGAATGAGATTACTGAGTTTGTGGCACAGTGTCTCAGTTGCAAGTAGGTGAATGCTGAATATAAAAAGCCTAACAGGCTAACTAAGAAGATAGCCATGAGTATATGGAAATAGGAAGTAATGAACATGGATTTTTGTTATAAGTTTATACCGTACTAGTTGTAAGTTTGACTCTGTTTGGGTCATGTTGATAGGCTGATTTCATCAAGCTATTTCTAGCTAGTCAGGACTACATTAACAACTAAAGATTATATTGAGTTGTATATCAGAGAGACAGTAAGACTACATGGTGTCCTAGTGTCTATTATTTCTGATAGAGGGGAATAGTTTATAATAGATTTCTGAAAGTCATTCTATAATTGTTTGGGGACATATGTTAACTTGAGTACAACTTTTCATCCCAACCAGTTGGCCAGGTTGAGCGCACAATTGAGATGCTCGAGGGTAAATTACGGGCATGCGTGCTTGATGAGTTCGTAATTTACTAACTTATTTTGCTTTTAAGAATGAGCTATTGCCTTGTTTTCAAATAATTTATGAAGGTTTTAAGACTTTTCACTTCTTTTGTACAGGAATTTAACTTAGAGAGTGAAAATGGAAGAGTTAAACTAAAAGAAATCTATTGGAAGAAAAAAAGACGTGTGCGCCGCATATAGGCACCTGTGAATCTAGAGACTGGCTGAATCGGACTACATGTGCCACAATAGATTACATGTAGAGGGAACTATTTAGTCTTGAACAAGGACCTGCGAGCCGTAGATTGGCATCTATGAAATGCAGGTTCCACGCAAGTGACCCGTATCATTTACTAATGGGAAGAATCATCCAGAATTATCACCAGTGTTCCTGCGAAGCTTCAAAAAGCATTTTTAGGAGCTGTGCAAAAAGGAATTTCAGAGATATAACCCCAATCGTACGTATAATAAATTATATTATTGAACATTGAAGAGAGAGTACATCATAGAGATAGTTAGAGTACATTTTTGCTTTCTCCTTCATTGGGAAAACCACCATTGTTTTAGACCTTGAGCTTGAATTAATATTTTGTTACTTAATATGATGAGTTTCGAGAAATTCATTATCGGTATAATTTATCTCTCTTTTATTATGAGTAACTAAATTTTTTGCTAGGGGTGAGTGTGCATGAACGGTGTATAGACTTGGACGAAGTCATCCAATTCGAACTAAAGAAAACCTCAAAGTCAATNGAGTAACTAAATTTTTTGCTAGGGGTGAGTGTGCATGAACGGTGTATAGACTTAAGCGAGTGTTGATTATTTGTTCTCAAAATTGATTAGCAAGCATGGATCTATTATTTTCTTCAAGTTTTAATTCAATATTTGATGGTTGCAAACATTCATATAGCTTTCTAATCTTAATTTTGCTTAAAAGAGAAGTAAGGTTGGCAAAGGACTTAATAGTGAGAAACTTGAGTGTTTGATATATGGGTTGGAGCTAGAGATAGTCAAAATCCAAATTCATACTCCATTAAAGGATTAGCGCTAGAAATAGTCTAACCTTTCCTCAAGCTTATTGCTTGTTTTGTAATTATGGATTTAGGGTTTGAGAAAACCCTAGTTATACATATTCTATTGGTTGAAAAACATAGGGTGTAGCCTACCCAAGGCTATCCATGCCCTAAGAAAGTCTAAGGCTCTTAGTCAACCCTTCTATAGTAAATGCCTCATCAAATGCACACTCCAGTCCCTCTTATTAATTGCATCAAGTCATTTTTCCCTCATTTTATTCTACATTTGAACTTGATATGTGATTACTCTTTTCCCCATTTTTACTTTATATTGTTGAGGAATGATGTATACTTGGGTGATTTGATTAAAGACATTTGGATAATCCAACCACGATCCTCATGGGATTCGACCCTGACACTCGTTAGAAAATTTGTTTCTATCAATGACGCTAGCCACCTCCTTTATTAGAGAAGTGTTTTTAGATGTTATCATGTAATGAAATCATTGCTGGGGATTCGCTTTTGATCACCATTTGTTGTTTTGGATTCACACTTGTTTTATGTTGTGTTTTGCTTTTACTTTGTTTGTTTGTCTTCGCTGATTGATAAGGAGAAAGATGAGTCACGCTAGTGATATTGGTAGTGTGGATGGTTTTATGGATGTGGAAGATGAGCCCATTGCTCATAATGTAGCTGGTGCTATTCGCCTACCTCCTACTATCGGGAATGTTGTCTTCCTTGTGACAAACACTGAACTTGGCAATATTTCTATGCCCATTTGCCTTGTTTTTGCCCATCTTTTACCTTGTTTTGAGTTCATAATCACAATGAAATGCATAAATTCATATGTTTGGGTGCTAACAAACTATTTGAGGTGGTTTGAGCAGGAAACCAAGGAAAAAGGATCCAAATTGCACCAAAGTTGAAAGTTTGAGAAGTTGAGAAGAAGGTTCAGGGGCTATGGCTGGCGCCCAGCGCCCAGTCTTCAACTTCAGAAGAAATATGCATCATATCTGGTGCTATGTCTAGCGCCCAGCACCAACCCCCAAACTTCATAGGATGTTCATTCAACACTTTAGCGACATGGAGGGCATGAAGTCCTAGTAGCATTCCAGACTTACAGAAAATTCCCAAAATTTTGGTGAGCCTAGAGGGGGTTGCGCACTAGATGGTTCTTAATGTTCACAAGTTTGACTAACACTCTGATTCTATGGTGAGAGTGGCACACTAGAGGTGTAAAAAGTGCAGAAAATTAGCTAAGTCCTTGGTGAGATGGATAGGGCTGGGCGCTTGAAGCTATTTTTCAGAGGAAATTTGACTAACTCTGTGGTGAGATAGGAAGGGAGGCATGCCAGACCTATTCCAGAGCTAAAATTTCTAATTTTAAAGCTAAGTTCTGGAGGGAAGAACCTTCATTTGAAGGCTCAACTATAAATACAGCCTCTAGGTCGTTTGTTAGGAATCTTTTGATCATTTTTACATTCCGTATTTCATTTATGGAGGCTTGTAAGTTGTTTGGAAGGACGACAAGTTCTACATTAAGTTTCTTCTCTTTTTTACTATTTTTCTTTGATTGATGATGATTAACTATTCGTTTTTCCTCTTGCCTATGAATGGCTAAACTCATACTCTAGGATTTTGGCCATGGTGGATGGTTGATGTTTGAAAGACTATTTATCTTTATTCGATTATTCGTTAAAGGTTTTTTGTATTTTCTTATTTTAATTTTTTATTTATGAAACTGACCACCTTATAAGTAAATCTGTTGTCTTTCAATTGGACTTGGGAAAGGGAACCGAAAGGGTTAAAGGTAAATATAAAATAGGAATTCAAAGACCCTTGAACCCATTGGTAAGAGTATAGTGATATACCCTTCAACTCTATTTAGTTGAAACACAAGTAGGCATAACCGTCATTTCATGTTTCTCCTATGACCATAGGAATCTAGGCTTTAGGATTCATAAGATAGTTCTTGGATGTTAGGGATAGTGGCAAGGAATGGGATAGTAACTTGCAACTAGTAACTATAGGAAGAATCGTTCTATTGTAATCACGTCTTGAAAACATAACCTGAAACTAAAAATGTGCCATTTCCCAAGATTTTCATCATAATCAAAATAGAACCAAGCTTGCAATAATCTTTAGTTAGTTTTATATTTAAAGGTTTAGTAGTTAATTCTTCAAATCATTCCCATTTCAATTGTTTTGTTAGAATAGTAAAATAAAGTAATCACCATATAAGGATTGAACTGAAAAGCCTCTAAGGGATTGATAATCGGGACTTCTGGTCTTATATTACTTGACGACCACGTGCGCTTGGGTGACACCAAGTTTTTGACGCCGTTGCCAGGGACTTGAATATTGTATGATCGTTTGTAGGTTAGGATTTTTATTCTGCTATTCTATATATATATTGTATAGATTTTTATTTTTCTATTTTTTTAGTATATGACCACTCTTCTTAACATTCCATCTTGTTATATAAATGGGTTGCATGATGGTTGTTCATATCTAGGTGATCCTTGTTTGAATTATTGAGGACCCCACTTGTGGAAACACTGTAATACTTGCGGTGTATGTGATAATCTGGATGGCCATTGGAGTAGTTGCCCAAATTTTTATTCCGTTTCGCGAAGCCCTTATTACATTACAATCTTTCTGTTGCTTTTTATGATTACAGAAATAATGAAGAGGAGGAACATCATGCTCAAATAAGCAATATGGAAAAACTGATCCTGGAGCATATGGAAGTAATGAGGGAGCAACTTACTAAATAGGGAGGAGCCTTAAAAAGGATGAGTACCAAGCTTATAGAGATGATGGTTGAGACTACAACTTGTAATGATTTACAAGTCACAATCATAGCCAATACTCAAGAGGAACCTCAAGTGGAAGGGAGAATAGAGCCCAGAGAAGAGATAGACCAAATTGGCTCAAGTATTCATGACATGCATGGTCTTTTGAATGAAAAAGTTGAGGTGTCTGAGGCCCAACTAAAAAGTATTGTGGATACTAGTCAATGCACTGAAAAAGAAGAGGAATCCCAACCATTAGACTCTTCTTTGTTGGTTGATATTGATGTTGAGGATGTGGATAAAAGTGAGGATGTCAATCATAATTCAATTTTGGCGTTAAGGCGTATTGGTCCGCATTTTAAACACTTTTCGACATTGTGTTTGGATGGCAACCTATAAATAGATCCTTCCAAGCCTATGGTGAGATGTTTAGATGATGAACAATGCACCTATATTCTATAATTTATTATGAAAAAGAGACATAATGACATTTCTCACTTTAGGGCCTAGAAATATAAGAGGCAATATCTATTACTTGGCCCCTTCATGTTTACACCACCACCCCTTGAGCATAATAGGAAATTGGAAAAGAAGTTAGGGATGAAATGTTTAATCTCAAAGTAGAAGAAAAAGTGGTGAAACATGATGGTATCGTTCCAGGACGTTAAATCAAGCGGTTGTTGGGAGCCAACCCAATTTGTAATGGTGTAGTTTTTCTTGTTTTTGTAGAGTTTCAATTGTTTTTGTTGTTTTTATTTTGTAGAGAAGGGGAAGTCTGAGTATCAGAAGTTAAAGCTAAAGAGCACGTCTTAAGATTATGTGGGGTTGTACGATCCACGGATCCAAAAAAACCTATTGCTAGCTAGGCCCTAGAGGGCCGCAGGGAGTATTTCTCACCCTTGTATGATTTTTATTTTATAGATGCTCTGAGGACAGAGCATACCTTAAGTATGGGGTGAGGGAATATCTTTGGAAATTTTGAGGTTAACATTGAGTATGCCATCATATTTTTATTTGAAATTTTTTGAAAAATGGCATACCGCATACACCCTTTGGTTTTTCTTATGTTCTCGATTATTTTCCAAATGGGAGACCTTTGAATGGGGTAATTTATCATTTTTAGGAGTCATTGTACTTATAGAGTAGTGAACGATCCTGATGATAGATGGATGATTACCGTCTTAAGGGAAATTAGACATGTTTTTTTTTTATTTTTAACGATTGAGTCATAGATCATTAACTTGTGTGCTTGTTGACATTCTGCTTAGCGACTATGCTAGAGTTAATAATGTGATCATCTTGAATGCATAAGTGAGGAATCAATGAGAGAGACAAATATCGCTTTAACTTGACTCAAAAATGATTCTAAAGGCCTAATAATGAAAAATGACATTCAATATGATTGTGTGCATGTGTAGCTATAGGAAACATACTAGATTCTTGATTTCCATGAGAGGTGAGCTAAATTGTCTTATGTGTGCATATTGTAATATCTAGAACTTTCCTTAGTGTGTGTCACACCACGAGTTTACACCCTAGACGAAACTCGGTACTTGAAGTCACAAGTGACCCTAAGTCAACCCCTGGTATATCATACACAATCATTCGGAGTAATACAAAAATACATACTGTGGAAGTTTAAAGAAAAAATATAACTACTTGAAAGAAATAAAACTCGTTCATCGTATTTAAAATATTAGACAACACTACAAGTCTGAAATACCAATCTGTATGGAAAAAAACAAATCTACATCTGAAAACCACTAGTAAGGGTGAGGTCTTCGATGAGCGATCGGCTAATGAAGTTGAGACTGAGATCCTGCAGCTGTATCATAAAATGACACAACATAAAAGTATGTGTCAATACTTTGAATGTACTGAGTAAGTAAGAGGAACATAACACAATGGAATAAATTACAGAAGAAATGCTGAACTGAAAGACATGCAATGACCAACTAGCTACTGAACTGAATAACTGAAATACTGAGGTTTTCTATAAGACCCTATCTAATGGTTAAGAATGTTCTATGTCTAGAATACTGATATGAACTGTACTGCACTGAGACTAGACTAAGCTGACTAGTGGGAGATTCTATAACTGACATATAATCACGTAAGATAGACGTGGAGTCTGATGTATACACCCCATCGGTAGGAACCAATATACCATGCCGGGGTATAAAGGCATGAACTGAGTGATCACAAAAATCTGGGGCAAATCGGGGCAATAAATACTATAACCTACGACGGAAATGTAGTTTTGGTAATTTAGGTGCGTTTTAACCCCTATACCCTCGGTGCTAAGTCCGACTCCCACTGGGTAGTCCTAGACTAAATACTAAGCTAATAGATTGAAACTGGGGCGCAAGACTAGTCAGGTGTACATATCTGGAAGCACCTTGAGAGTCTTATCGGACTAGATTCTGAAACTGGGTTCTAAGACTTGTTAGAGCTACTTATCTAGAAGCGTCGTAACCGTCTAAAGAAAAAACTAAAATCTGAAACTGCCGTCCTGTCACGCCCCGCCTTAGGGGCATGGCTGGCACCTAGTGCCCTACTAGGACCTGAACTGCTAGACTGTTGAGCCTAAGCACTTCTGGTGCCTGGCTGACTCTAACTCTGATTCATGGAATCAACGGGCTATATAACGGCTATAAATATAGCCCCCGACCGGCTAGGCCTATAGCCACCTGTACAACCAAAATAGCTAACCAGAGCCACATCAACATAAGGGAACCTATGCGGGCCGACAAGGCCACCATGCTGTCTAGTTACTTCTGAATCAAGTAAACAGGAGCTAAACTGCTACTTGACGGTCAAGGTCACCACTACCAACTGAATAAGGCCCCACACGGCCATCAAAAACAAGCTAAGACATACACACGGCCTCACACGACCGGTATAACTAACCACAGGGAATACACAAGCTGCAAGCCTCTAAGAATACTGATAAGATGGTCGGNTACTGATAAGATGGTCGGGACAGGGCCCCAGCCTACCCATACTGTACAACAAAAGAATAGAAATAAACCTCTAGCTGTCTAGCTCCAGATGACAGGAGCTGATGACTCAATGTGCTGGCTGGAATTATGAGGTATCGGCTCCTCATCTGTGAGTACCTGCAGGCAAGTAATGCAGCACCCCAAATGGGCATCAGTACCACTGGTATCGAGTATGTAAAATAAACTGAGCATAACTGCATATAAGCAATAATACTGGTAGTTCTAAATAGCAGAAAGTAGCTGAAACTGTCTGGGTTGGCGGGATCTGAAATAAGCTTATTTGTATTGAAGGCAAGGTAGAAGCATACGTGTCGACGTGGAGACCTTCTATCTATCAACTAATAAATAACATGTATATACATATATAACATAAAAGGACCTATACTAGCCCCCATAAGCCAGAAGGTGCCAACCAACACACAATCTATATACCCCTACCCGGGTCAAAACCATCCAAAAGTAAATCATTCAACTCGCCTACTAACTACGAGCACCTCTACCGGCCCCCTGGGTATGCAGCTTGGACTCTCTGGGCCCCTGACTATAACTGTATCTGAGTCTAGAGGACTCCTGTAACTGTAAATTGTAATCTGCCCCCTGGGCGCAAGCGCTCGACAGGGTAAGCTATAATGCTATGCTGCTCAGCCTAATATGGGGAATGTTGCATCCCATCTTCATCCTACTACGGACGGCATGCCACTCCTTGGAGTGATGTATTCTCACCCTCTGACAGGAGAGTCGACACAGCTATTAACCCTAGGGTGGCAAGGAAGCTCTAAGGGTGCCCTCACAGCACAAACAGGTCTCAACAAACAATAATCACATATAGCAAGCATGTTCGATCTGAAAATACTATTCGTATTCTAATTTCTTATTCTGAACTCTCTTCCGCATTAAACTAATTCTCATACTGAGCTATACTGTATCTGAAATATTATCTGATGGTCTCATATTGCTTTACTAACTTTTATTCTGAATACAATATAATAATATAAAACATGCCTACTGAATTCATACTGGACTCAATTCTCGACTTCTAGGTTCCTTTTTCTAGACTTTACTTTGTTTACTATAATGGGATTGCTATCTTGCCGAAGAATTATCTTTACATACCTCCGTTTCTGATTTCCCGGCTAATTGGCGTAATTCGGTCAATATTCCGCTATTTCTCCCAACTTAGCTCGGTAGCACGACGGTTCGCCGGCCGAATTTCACGAAACTAAACTCGTAGGATTTCTTTTGCAGCTTTATGCTTCGGTATCTAGGATTAATTTGAGTTTGGGCCGCGTTTGGTGGCGTAATCGGATGAAAAGTGGATAGGGTTGTTCAATTTTCCCTCTCTCTGGTTTTCTCTCTATAGGTTGCTTGAAACTTATGAAAATGATCAACTAAAGACAAAGTGGGGGTTTATATAG
>JACEIK010005697.1:89743-104873 GCA_018107945.1 Datura stramonium
ATCGACCCCAACCTCTAGTTGGGTTCTTTATTGACAACATCCGCTTCATACTTCAGTAGGAGGTATGGTTTTAGCATTATCAAAAAGTGGCGCCTTTGCCGGGGAATACGGCTAAGACTAGATTAGTTGCTTGTATTTGAATTTTTGGTAGTTATTTCCTTAATTATATTTTCTTTTTGTTTTTGATACCCACAAGTTGTTTTTCCGGTGAATTCTAAGCACTCAAAGTAGTGGAGACCCCCTATTCTGTTGAACCCAGAAATTGAATGAACACTACAGAGGATGGAAAATCAGGAACAAAGAGATGCTCGCATAGCTGAAGAAGCTAGGCGAGCTCCCAACAAGCTACACTTCAGGATGCGGAAGATGTCAGAGAAGAAGTAGTTAATGTTGGTCGACATGGGAGGGGAAATAGAGGTTATACACTTTCACCTCAGTTCTTCGATGATGAGGACCCAGAAATTGATGAGGTTGGGTCAAGTGGAGCACTTGTGCCATCACCACTGCCCGTTGGGGCCAAATTTGACATCACGAGCACCATGATTCAATTGTTAAACATGAAAGAGGTGTCCAGTGGTCATGCAGTGGATGACGCCAACCTGCACTTGATGAACTTCTTAGGAATATGCAAGGCGTACAGGTTGCCCGGAGTTAGCCAAGACACCATTAGGCTCATACTTTTCACCTTCTCTCTATTAGGGTGAAGCAACTTTATGGTTATCGAAGTTGTCCAATGACTCCATAACCAAATGGAGGGAACTCAAGCAGGCCTTCTTGGAGAGATTCTTTCCCCCCTCTAGAATGTTGCAGCTAAAGGATGAGTCTACAATTTTTGACAACTCAAGACCGAGGCACTTCATGAAACCTGATTGAGGTTCAAGAAGAAGTTGACAAAGTGCCCAAACCATAAGATCCCATATGACAGTTTGTTGGAAATTTTTTACTGGTCTTTAAATAATAGCACAAAAGATGTTGAAAATACGGTGGCAAGAGGAGAATTGATGAGTTACATCTGGGAGAAAGCTGCTACTATCCTTGACACAATGACCAAGACAAATAGGGCATGGCATACTAGGGAGGCAAATCCAGTGGTTGGTACATATGTTATTGGTTTGACTGCAGACCAATGTAGGAAGGAAGAAGAACGCGACCAAGAGTTGGCTCACATGGGCACATCATTGGATTTGCTTATAAAGCACATCATGGGAGTAATAGCCAAAAAGGTAAATGCAGTGTTGACATAAGGAATGGAGCCGGGAGCTAATCACTCTAATTCTAAGGAAGAGGCAAATTTCCTAGACAACCAAGTGGCGGGTTTCCGAGCCAACGCCAAGCATCTGGACAATTCAATTGGCACCAAGGTTCTGCAAACCAAGGTCGGAACCAATACAGAGACAACTACAATCGAATTTGGTATAGAGATAGGAGTCGCAGTCGTGAGCGAGATAGAGAATGGATAAGAAACAATGGCTACCGCAATGAATAGGCTGGAGTTTATGTGCCTCCCAATGCACGAGAGGGGGAGGATGGGCATTCAAATTTAGAGAGCATGATGGCCGATATGCCAAAAAAGGTGAGGTTCACTGATGAGCAACTGAAGGCGATCTGTGGTATATACAAGTATGGGTTAGAGAGTTGAATCTCATACAACCGCCATCAAGAAGATTGAGCAGCAGCTTGGGCAACTGTCAGCATCACTGAACCCTAGACAAAAGGGTACACTACCTAACAACATCGTCCAGAACCCAAAGAATGATGGCCACTGCATGGCGATGATGACTAGGAGTGGTAAAACCACAGTGGACCTCCCTTTTTCCGGTTGTAGGTGAATGGAAGAAAGAGAGTATGATTGAGGAAATGATAAAAGTGCTGAGATGAAAGAACCCGACATTGAACAAGTGCACCGAGCTATCCCGCGACCACCGCCACCATTCCCTCAAAGAATGAGGAAAAAGGCAAAAAATGGTAAGTTCCAAAAATTCCTTTCAATGCTTAAGCAACTATATGTGAACATACCATTGGTTGAGGCATTGGAATAGATGCCGGGATATGCTAAGTTTCTGAAGGACTTGGTGACAAAGAAGAGATCAGTAAGCTATGAGTTGATAGAAAATGTACATCAATGTAGTTCCATAGCTACATAGGTCCTAGCTCAAAAGAAGGAAGACCCAGGTGCTTTCACTATACCGTGCACTATTGGCAATGTCGAGTTTGCAAGGACACTTTGTGATCTGGGAGCAAGCATCAACCTGATGCCTTTGGCAGTATTCAAGAAATTGGGTTTAGGAGCCCCCATACCAACCACTATGCGGCTACTGATGGCTGATAGAAATGTGAAGAAGCCAGTGGGGATCCTATTCGGTGTATCGGTTAAGGTTGATAAATTCATATTCCCAGCCAACTTCGTGATTTTGGATTGCGAGGTTGATTATGAGGTCCCTATCATTCTGGGGCGACCATTCCTTTCGATTGAGAGGGTCTTAGTAGATGTGGAGGCTGGCTAGCTGAAGTTTAGACTAAACAAAGAAGAGGTCACTTTCAACATCTGCCAGGCAATGTAGCAACCAAAGGAATTCAATGTAATCTAAACACTAGAAGATGAATATGAGTCACATGATGAATTCTAAGTAGTCAAGAGACTTGCGTTGTGCCATGATGTTAAATCAGGTGCTTCTTGGGAGGCAACCCAAGTGGTAGCTTGGTGAAGTCTGAGTAACCGGGCCACCTGCGTCGTGCCGCAACGTTAAATCAAGCGCTTCTTGGGAAGCAACCCAAGTTATTGAACTAATGTGTGCTCAGTGTGCAGGGAAAATAAAAATAGGAGGCATAAAAACTGCTAAAAAGAAGCTGCTACAACACTCAGTACGATTCATGATAGCATCCTACGAGCCATGGCAGGAGGCGTGGTGATTTTCAGAGATGTATTCCGAAGCAAAGACCTACGAGTCATCTTATGGACCGTACCCACATTGTACGAGTCGTAGGATGTACTCGTAGGTCCCCAGGTAAGTTTTCAAAACTCTGACTTATGGGTCCAAGGGACAAGTCGTACGTCCTTCCTACGACTCATAGTACGAGTCGTGACGGGTCAAAATTTTTAAACTTACCCGACTCGATCTAGGTTTTCCCATATTCCCTTTTCCTATTTTTAAACCCAAGACCTCACAAGACCCATTTTCCCACGCAAATAAAATCAAAACAATGATCCTTACCTACGAATCCCTCACACCCGTAACTCAAATCAAAGAATCTATTAGAAATTTCTTGCTCAAGTTAAGTGCGTCTCAACCCACATTCGTGATTACCAGTCAAAGGAAAAAAGCAACAAGTAAGTATTGCATTGAATATCGAAAAACTTAGTTGCTTGAGGTCATAACTGTCAACATCCCTGTGGGTCATGGTTTTCGCTCAAAAAATCCGAAAGATACAAGGATCAGGGGTGCTATTGAATCATGTACGACTGGGAAAACATTATATTTTTTGGGGTATACTTGTAAATTAAATCCTCTCAAACTTGAGTTATAGGCAGTGATTAAAAAGGGGAGGGATGAGTAGTGGTTAATTGATTGAATAATATGCCTAGCCCTAGGGAAATCTGAGTACCCAAATTATGAAAAAGAATCCCTGCAAACTGAACAAAATTGAATAAGTCAAGAAAGTGGTATGAAACACAGTACGGTTCGTGGTTTGTCACTATGAGTCGTACTGTGCATTCGTACCTAAGACTTGAACAGGGCTAAGCCAAATGAGGCAGAAGAGTCCTTCCTACGACTCGTGGAATCGACCTATGGGTCGTACCTCGAGTTTTGGAAAAATACAGAGAAAATGGTAGTGTAGGGGCTTTATCAGACGAATCAAGGTACGGGTCGTACCTTCGTGGTACGGGTCGTACCTGTGAGCCATAATGAGCATACAGAGTTTCTGGGACTTCATACAGGTCGTACCTCTATGGTATGATCCATACAGTAGACCCGTGTGGAGAATTTGAAAATTCTTTTTTCTAGTTCTTCTTTCTCAAATATGGAATTCTAACTCTTTTCTCTACAGGAAAAATGACAATGAAGCACAAAGCATCCAAAGAAACAGCCCAGAGAATATTACTTGATGAAACATCTGAGTTTGAGGCTGAGTGAGCAGACAACTCCCCTAGTGGTTCAGTTGAGGATTACCAGGTAGATACTTCAAACATTGATGAAACCAAAACCACTAGGGCAAAAGCAAAAGCACAAGCTGAAGCAGCTATTGCCACATCTGCCCAAGCTCCCCAGTCTGAGGAGGGAGCTAGAGGAGGTAATCAGGAGTTAGGAAATGACTCAAATGTAGAAGAAGGGTTTGAGGAGACCAAATCAGGTGAAGCAAGTGGCAGCGATGAATCAGAGGAGGAGGATCCTAATGCTGCACAAGTATAGACCCCATCCAGAGAGAATTGCACAGTCCGGCGGAGAGTGTCGGGAGCTAGAGAAATTTATGAGCAAGGAATTTTTCTCACTGCCAAAAACAAGCCAAGAAGGAGCATCAAGGAATAACTGCGGATCCTCAAAAACTCACTGAATGAAGTTTAGGAGATGAAACGGATATTCAGCTTCTATGGTTTCTAGTGGATGGCCAAGACTCCAGCTCAATATACTGCAGAATTGGTCCGATAGTTCTACGCCAACTATTTGGCCACCATGGAGAAAAAGGCAAAGGAGGGGCAGAAAATAAAAGACCAACCCCGACTAGAGAGTGTGTTGGTTTGAGGACGAGAGGTAGACATATCAGAGCAGACCATCTCTCTGGTTCTGTATGGATCACAGTTCGTGCCTACACAGATGATGCCTAAGTATGACTATAGGGTGGAGGCAATGAAGCAGATCAGGAATTTGGGATTGTAGGAAAGGTAGAGGCAACTGCAATGGTTGGCAGGTGTGATTGCTGAGAATAAGGACGAAGCTGAGTGGGTTACTGGTGGAAAGCAGGTGAGAAAGAACTCGCTTAACTTCATTGCAAAAGCTTGTTGGACACTAGTACGCCACCTGTTAGCACCCCGGTCAATGAAAACACATTGAGTGCTGATAGAGCAGCTTTGGTGGCATGCCTCATGTCCCGTTATCCTAACAACATCCCAAGGATCATCATAGAGGAGATACGAGACCGAGTGGTGGGAATAATCACTACCATTCCATTACCGAACCTTGTATTCAGACTATGCATAGAGGCAGGGGTGCCAATACGACGGGGTGAGGAGCATCTGATCGGATGCCAGAGGATTGCAGACATCGGCCTTATCCGGGATGAGATGAACCCGATAAGCAGAGCCAGTATTCCCACCGCAATTCCACTGGTCCAGCCAGCAGGGGTGCACAGGTGAACGTCCCACCTTACAGGAGCAGAGCGAGACACCGGTTACAGATGTTGGTCATCCAGAGTCAGCTCCTAGCACTTCAGCTGCACCACAGCCTAGCCTGCAGACTCAGACTCGAACAATACAGGTTTTAGTGCCTCAGGAATTCCTCCAGAAACTAGCCAAATGGTTGACCATGGTTGAACGAAAAATTCAAGCTATGATGGAAAACGTAAATCCATGGTTCAAACCGAAGATAGATACAGCAGCTCAAGCTCTACATACTCACTTGGATGGATTTGAGAGTCGGTTCAATGTGTGGATGGCGGAGCAGACAGACACCAACAGTCTCCATGAGGAGTTGGAGGCTCCTTGGATCCAAGTAGCTGAGTTGACATCACGACAACCGGCATTTGTAGCATCCCCAACTCTTCCAAACCTCGATGCAAAGCCCGATGAGGAGATTGATCTAGTGGAATATTGGGAGTCGACTGTAGCTACTGGAAAAAAGGGAAAGAAAAGAGCTTCTGAGGATGTTGGAGAGGAGATTCTGAGAAAGAGAAGGAAGAAGGAAAGGTAAGAACCCAAGCGGGCCAGAATAGAGAGCCTGCAGACTCATGACCCACATTTGTCAAAGCTAGAGGAGAAGGCAGCTCCACCATGACTCAACCCAATCTTGCAAGTGGTCGTAACCCTTCAGGTCAGCCACTTTCAGCCCCGATTTACATAGAACTAAGGGGGTAATCACTCCCCCTATGGATACTTCAATGATTGCTCCGGCCACTGCTAGCACCACGATTGCAGTGAAGGTACCTCCTCCATAGGACAACAGGAGCGCCTAGAGTGCCACAGGTATGTTCCCTTTCCAATGTTCTTGAAGTTCATGCTTCGAGGGCGAAGCTTAATTTTCAAAAAGGGAAGGGGGTGTATGTTCGGCTGTCTGGATGACTACACGCAAGTGCACGTGGTCAAACAAGTAGTAAGTGGCTCAAGTAAGCCAAGTATCGATCCCACAGGGACTGGACTACNGTTTATTTCCTACCTTCAGGCGAGGAAGTTGATAGCTAAGGGATGCATTTACCACCTAGTCAAAGTCCAGGATGTTCGGGTAGAGCCTCCGACTCTCCAGCAGACTTCGTGATTTTGGATTGCGAGGTTAAATATGAGGTCCCAATTATTTTGGGGCAACCATTCCTTGCGACTGGGAGGGACTTAGTAGAGGTGGAGGCTGGCCAGCTGAAGTTTAGACTAAGAAAAGAAGAGGTCACTTTCAACATCTGCCGTACAATGCAGCAACCTAAGGAATACAGTGTAATCTCAAAATTAGATGATGAATTTGAGTCACTTGATGAATTCTGAGTAGTCAACAGACTTGCGTCGTGCTGCGATGTTAAATCAAGCGCTTCTTGGGAGGCTACACAAGTGGTGACTTGGTGAAGCCTAAATAACATGGCCACCTGCGCCGTGCCGCGATGTTAAATCAAGTGCTTCTTGTTAGGCAACCCAAGTGATTGAACTAATGTATGCTCAGTGTGTAGGGAAAAAAATAGGAGGTAAAAAAACTGCTGAAAGAGCAGCTTCTACGGCTCTCAGTACATCTCATGACAGCATCATACGACCCGTAGCAGGAGGCATGGATTGGTGCAAAGAGGTATTTCAAAGCAAAGACCTATGAGTCATCATACGAGCCATACCCACCTTGTATGAGTCATAGGATGTACTTGTAGGTCCTCAAGTAAGTTTTTCAAAACTCTTTCTTACGGGTCCAAGGGATGAGTCTTAGGGTCTTCCTATGACTCGTGGTACGAGTCATGATGGGTCAAAATTTTTAAACTTACCCGACTCGACCCAGATTTTCAAATCTGCCCTTCTACTATTTTAAAACCTAGACCTAAAATGACCCTTTTTCCCATGCAAACAAAACCATAGTACGAAGAATACCTACAAATCCCTCACACCCGTAACTAAAAAACAAAGAACAATCGAGCAAATTTTTTTCTCAAGCAAGTCATCTCAATCCCAATTTCGTACTACCAGTCAAGAAAGAAGAAACAAGTAAGTGTACTGTATTGAATATCGAGAAACTTATTTGCTTGATTTCAGGATTGTCAACCCTTGTGAGTCTTTGTGGTTGCTCGGAAAATTTGAAGGAGACGATGATCAGGGGTGTTATTGAACTATGTGAGACCGGGGGAACATTTTTTTAGGGGATGAACTTGTGCATTAAAGCATTTAACTTGAGTTACGGATAGTGATTAAAAAGGGGAAGGATGAGTAGTGCTAAATGAATTGAATTAAATGCCTAGACCTGGGGAATTTTGAGTACCCAAATCATGAAAAAGAATCCCTGTAAACTGGACCAGAATTGAATAAGTCAAGAAAGAGGAGCAAAACACAGTACGGTTCGTGGTTTGTTAATACGAGTCATACTGTGCATTCATATCCAAGACCTGAACAGGGCCAAGCCAGATGGGGCAGAAGGGTCCTTCATACGACCGTGGAATTGACCTACGGGTCGTACCACGAGTCGTGGAAAAATATAGAGAAAATGGTAGTGTAGGGTCATTCTCAGATGACTCAAGGTACGAGTCATACCTGCTAAGTTATAATGTGCACATAGAGTTGTTGGGACTTCATACGAGTCGTACCTCTAGGGTATGACCTGTACTGTTGACCCGTGTTGAGATACTGAAAATTTCTTTTCTAGTTTGTCTTTCTCAGTTTCGGAATTCTAACTCTCTTCTCCAGAGGAACAATGACAATGAAGTGCAAAGCATCCAAAGCAACTGCCCGGAGAACATTACATGATGAAACATCTGAGTCTAAGGCTGAGCAAGCAGGCAACTCTCCTAGTGGATCAATTGAGAAGTACATGGTTGATACATCCGACACTAACGGAACCAAAACCACTAGGGAAAAGGCAAAAGCACAATCCATAGCATCTACTGCCACATCTGCCCCAGCTCCCCAGTCTGAGGAGGGAGCTAGAGAAGGTAATAGGAGTCGGGAAACTACTCAAATGCAGAAGAAAGGTCTGAGGAGACCCAATCTGGAGAGGAAAGTGGCAGCGATGACTCAGAGGAGGAGGCTCCTGATGCTGTGCAAGAACAGACTCCATCTAGAGAGAACCGCACAGTTTGGTGGAGAGTGCCAGGAGCTAGAGAAATTTATGAGCAACACACTTCTCTCACCGCCAAAAACAAGCCTAGGTGGAGCATCCAGGAAGAACCGCGGATCCTCACAAACTCACTGAATGAAGTTGAGGAGATGAAGAGGATATTCAGCTTCTATGGCTTCGAGTGGATGGCCAAGATTCCAGCTCAATATACCGCAGAATTGGTCTGGGAATTCTTCGCCAACTATTTGGCCACCATGAAGCAAAAGGCTAAGGAGGGGCAGAAAATAAACTACCAGCCCCGACTGGAGAGTGTTTTGGTCCGAGGACAAGAGGTAGACCTATCAAAGCAGACCATATCTCAGTTTCTATATGGACCACAGTTCGTGCCTACACAGATGATGTCGAAGTATGATTATAGGGTGGATGCAATAAAGCAAATCAGGCATTTGGGATTGCAAGAAAGGAAGAGGCTGCTGCAATGGTTGGCGGGTGTGATTGATGAGGATAAGGAAGAAGGTGAGTGGGTTACTGGTGGAAAGTAGGTTACAAAGAACTCATTAAACGTCATAACAAAAGCATGTTGGACACTAGTACACCATCAGTTAGCGTCTACAGTCAACGACAACACATTGAGTGCTAACATAATAGCTTTGGTGGCATGCCTCATGTACCGATATCCTATCAACATCTCAAGGATCATTGCAGAGGAGATACGAGACCGGGCGGTGGGATTGAGCACTACCATCCCATTCCTGAGTTTTGTATTCAGACTATGCATAGAGGCATGGGTTCCAGTATGACGGGATGAAGAGCTTTTGATTGGAGGGAAGAGGATTGCAGACATCGGCCTTATCCGGGATGAAATGAACCAAAGAATCTGAGCCTGACTTCCAGTTTCATTGGCCCAGCTAGCAGGGGGCGCATAGGTGAATGCCCCCACCTTACAAGAGTCGAGCAAGACACCGACTACAGATGACGGTCATTTAGTGTCAGTTCCTAGCACTTTTGCTATACCACAGCCTAGCTTGTAGACTCAGACTCCAGCAGGGCATGTTTTAGTGCCCCAGGACTTCCTCCAGAAATTGGCCAAAAGGTTTACCATGGTTAAAATAAAAATTCAAGCTATGATGGAAAACATGAAGCCATGGGTCAAAGTGGAGATAGATACAGCAGCTCAGGCCCTACATGCTCGCCTGGACAAATCTGAGAGCCGATTCAACATGCGTGTGGTGGAGCAGACGAATACCAGCAGTCTCCATGAGGAGTTAGGGGCTCTTCGGAGCCAAGTAGTCGAGTTGTCATTAGGACAACCGGCAGTCATAGCATCCCCCACTCTTCCAGACCTCGATGAAGGGCCAGATGAAGAGATTGATTTGGCGGCTTATTGGGAGCCGACGACAGCTACTGGAGATAAGGGAAAGAAAAGAGCTTCCGATGATGTTGGAGAGGAGAGTTTGAGGAAGAGAAGGAAGAAGGAAAGGAGAGAGTGCAAGTGGGCACGAGCAGAGAGCTTGCAGACTTATGACTCACATATGTTAGAGCTGTAGGAGCGAGCTAGAGGAGCAGGCAGCTCCACCATGACTCAGCCCAATCTTGCTAGTGGCCATGACCATTTGGGTGACCACCTTCAGCCCCGATTGACACAAAGGCCGTAGAAGCTGCCAAAACTACTGAGGGGGTAACCACTCCCCCTATAGATACTTCATTGAGTGCGCCGACCACCGCTAGTGCCACAATTGCAGTGGAGGTACCTCCTCCATAGGATGATAGGAGTGACTAGAGCGCCACAAGTATGTTCCCTTCCCTATGTTCTTGTAGCTCATACTTCAGTGACAAAGATCAATTTTCAAAAAGGGGAGGGGGTGTACTTGTGATTTTTGAAATTTTTGGATTCGTTCGAGGGTTTTCCTTCCTGTATTTCTTTTTCCTCGGGCATGCTATCTGTAGAAACGACATGTTTAGGATTTTATGTTCTTATTTTTTGATTTATTTAATTAAAAAATAACTTAGGAGTACTCAGCCAATGAAAATGCACTATTTTTGATTTTTGAAAAAATTTGACCCTGTTTAAATACGTTTGATGCATTAGCTATGTATTTGTGATTGCATGCATGATTTCTGTGGATCTTTTTATGTCATTTAGTTTATTAGCATGAGGAATCTTGTTAAGCCATGTGTAAACCAGACAGGTAAGGTGAATATAAGTCATGTACCATGAGTGAGTGAGGTGTAATACTTAGTTTAGTACTGTGTTGAAGATCTAAAACTTGTCTGGTTGGTCTTTGCATAGGCTAAGGATGGTTGGTTAGGATATGATCATAGACCATTCTTTTTTAAGCTCACTTTTAGCCTAAATAACCCAACCAAAATTATATGATTCCCTCAATCCCAATTTTGAGCCTTTAATAGACCATTTTTCTTTGATCAATCGATGAACCGTACCCATTTTTTATAATGAACCTGTTTTGGCCCTGGTCCTTCCTTGGATATTGTGAACCTCAACATAGGGAAAATGTTGAGGGTAGCTAGAGTAGGGGTGCATAAATGGTGGGAACGAGAAAAAGGGAGAGAAAAGAGAAAAGGTTAAAAATGAGGTATAATGTGAAAAAAAAGAGAGATGAAAAAGTTGAAAATCTTGAAAAAAGAAAATTCAAAAGAAAAAAAATATAAAATGCTTGAAAAATTTGAAAATACACCACACCCATACAAATGCACATTAAAGAGGTGAAAAGGGAAGAAAAGAAATGAAAAGCATAAAGGATGAAATAGGTGAATGGTGAAGCCAATGTATGTAGTGCCAAGGAAGGGATAGTCACTCAAAAATTCCTCATATTCATCATGTCCATCCATAAATCCTACATTAAAAGCCAAAAAAAGTCCTATAGTGATCCTAATCTGACCATCTGACAGACCGAAGCAGAGAAAACAAGGGCAAGCCTATGGTATCTTATACATAGTACTTGAAACTTCTTTGTGAGAGTAAGCGTCTCGCTTGTTTAGTCCCATGCAATATTTGATATCATATCTGTGAGTTGGGACTTCATTTGTTGTGAGGGTACATGGATTATGTTTACTTTTACCATTGATCTGTGTGGAAAGCATCGGTGATGACTTGATTGCCTGTTGATAGCTAGATACCATGTCTTGATCCCTGTTTAGCATGTTTTGTGGTTGCTTGTAGTGCATTAGCTGATGCTAGTTCATGGAAAAAGGGGTCAGAAGTTGTTGAATGTATAGTGCAATTTTTTTTTGGTATTGGCTGTAGTATCCTAGGTTTATTTTCTAGTTGAGTGTCGTATTTAGTTTTTATTTTCTTTGCCTGAGGACATGCAAAAGTCTTAAGTTGAGGGTGTTGATGTGCTGTGAATTTACCGCACTTTCGACGCTCAAAACTAAGAAAATAGCTGGACTTAGGTATGTTTATATGGATATAAGACACTTTTTCTTTGGTTATAGGATAAATAGGTGTTGGAGCAAGAATGTGCAAAAGATAGCCTGAAAGTGAAAAAAATAGGCTTAAGTCACAAGTCTCAATACGAGTCGTAGGTTGATGCTACGAGCTGTACTGCAGATCGTGCAAAGTTTTAGATGGCTAAGTATGAAGAGTGCATGCTACGATTCTCAGTACAAGTCATACAAGGCTTGTACGGGCCATAGTATTGAGTCATGAAAAGATTCATAAGATTTGTACAAGAGGCTGAATCCTGACATCAATAGATAGTACGAGTCGTACCATAACACTCATGAAGAACATCAGAAAAATTGAGAATTCTCAGAGTCAGACCATGGAAGCACAGTACGACTCGTAGGAAGTATGTACAAGTCGTGCCAAGGTCCAACACTTAGCCAAATTTTAGCTAGTCAATGACATACAGGAAGCAGGTATGACCCGTGCAAACCTGCTACGGGTCGTAGGATTGGTCGTGACACAGGCGACATTAGTTATGGAAATTCACCTTGTTAGCCTAGAAAAAGGATTTTTATGTTTGTATAAATATGTTTTATGTTTTATTTTCATTAGACAACATTAGAGGACGTTAGAATTGAGGAGAGAACACGAGAAGTAGTTAGAGAACATTGAGACAAGATAGAATTGAGTTGATTGGCTTGTGATCAACCTTTTCTTTATTTTCTCTTGATCTTCATACTTTGTTCTTGAGGATTTTTCTGATTTATTTAAAGAAGTTTTTTCTCTCATCCATAATTGTAAGTATTGATTTATGTATTTAATTATGAATGCAAATCACAATCTTGCAACTATGAGAGGCTAAAACCTCCATAGCTAGGGTTGTGGGAACCATGGTGGATTAATAAGCTAGGGTTTCATAAAAGTGATTCAAAACCAATGCAAAACACTTGTATTGTGTTCTCTTTATGCTTAAACATTTCTTAATGGTGTACAATGTTAGGACTTGCCCGAATTCTTTACCTGCTTGTTCCTAGAGAGGTACAGATTAGGAAAAGAGAATTACAACAAAGCCTTGATCTTAGTGATCATTGTATTAACTTGAGCTGTGGTCGCAGGATAGTTAAATTTGGGACATATTGATAACGGTTAGTTTGCAATCGCTCATGAGACCCGACTCGATGATTGAGCATAGTCATCCAATAGGGACAAATCAGTCATTTGGATGAACCTTAGTTATCATGATTCTACAAGTAAGTATTGGTGACGATCATGTATGTATACCTGAAGTAGTTATGAACCCATGGGGAACACAAACCCTAGTTATCTTTCATTCTTGATTTCAACCAAAATTTTAATAGTTGTTTTTAATTATTGCTTTCTTTATAACCCCCAATTTGGAGCAACTACCCAAAAAGTTCACTTACTGGCTTTAGTCTAGCTCTTCCATATTCCCTGTGGGTTCAACCCCAACCTCTAGTTGGGTCCTTTATTGACAATGTCTTCTTCATACTTCGGTAGGAGGTATGGTTTGAGCGTTATCAGTTGAACTGGGTGGTCAAAGCCTGAGCTAACATCTGAATGGTTGCCCTAAACTCTGCATGGGCAACCTGCTCGACAACATGATCCTCGGGGGCTGGTGGGGCCTGCTGGTGCCCATCCCCATTACATTCTCATAGCCATTTCCGTTCCCATTTCTTCTTTCATTCACTTGGTGAAGAGGCATGGTTCTGTAAATGTGTATAGCATGAGTTAGAAGGATAGAGAGACATTTCATCGCATGACACAAATCATGAAAGAAGGGAACATTTCCTAAAACGTTTCGTAGCCTCTTCATCATAAGTGGGGAACCCTTTATACCCATGAAAAAGACTCTACTTAAAGCGTCTTTCAGACACCCTAGGACACTTCAAAACCTAATGCTTTGATACCAAAATTGTCACTACCAGAACATAGGTTCGGATCGAGACACGGGACAAAGAATCCCGAGAGGCTCCAAGTCGACCCATGGCATGAACATGAAATCTAAAGCTCAACATAATAATGTGGAAATATGACATAAGATAAAGGAAGTCTAAAAATTTTATAACATTGAATATCTGATTACATAATAGAAATCTGAAACTGAAACATACTATGTCTGATAAGCCTTTACATACTGATGAGTTGATGGGACAAGAGCCCAACTAACTCAGTAAAGACTGAAACTAAAAATACTGAATACAACTGAAGAAAAAGGGGCCCTCGAAGGATGAGGACTCACCAACTCTGGCTGGAAGATGCTACTCTGAGGATCTGGCTAACGGAGGGACTGAACCTGAATATCCGAGCCTGTATCATGAAATGATACAACATAGAATATGCGGTTAGTATATGGAATGTACCGAGTATGGAAAGTAAGTAAAACCACTAAATAAGTAAAAATCAGAGATCATCCATATCATAAAACATTTCATCATAATAGTCTGAGAGTAGGGCTTGCATGCTATTATCTGAAAACATGATTTAAACATAACTGAATATTATAACTGAATTGAATGACCCAAAGATGAAACTAATAATCTTGAGTAAAACATAACATTTGGGTCAAACTTGTTGAAAAAAATAATATCATGACTGATGATCATACATAACTGAAATCATGAGAAATAATGGGAGATCATCATAAAACCGACATTACCATGATAGAACTTATGTAGTCCCAACTATTACACTCAAGTGGGCAGAATTGTTTAAAGCCTTGCTAGGGCTAAGGGAGCTACCATGATATCGATATCAAGTTGAAGGCCCCTTGGGGAAGGGGAAGCTCACAAGGGAGGTCCCAAATAATTTGACCATACCTACGTTGCATCATAGTTCTGAGACATAGGGTTGACTAACCCTTAGCCTACTCAGTGTTAGACACTACTCCCAAAAATATGCATATGCTCTCCATCATCTTTCAATAAAGCTGAACCATTATCTAGTGACGAAGCTAAATCATAACATGATATACATAATCTAAAAAAATAACATGAGGAGCCTTGGACCAAACCATACCACAAGCTGAAAAGAGTGGGAGTCGAGACTCCAAAATCAATGTGGTAAGCTAATAACATGAACTTGAGATAAATCATGAAAATTACTTGATCATATGGGCTTGAACAAACTTAAACACACTTGGAAATAGACATTGATAGTTAAAAACATGAATATAGACGTGGAAAATTAGAAATCATACTTTCATCATGCATGAAAACATAGATCATAATCTCATTTTTTCATGAATTTTCATAATTCGGCA